>MU708434.1:127673-145321 GCA_026770625.1 Nicotiana glauca
AGCTCAAAGACCATTTTTATCATTTTACACTCCACCTTTGGGCGATTTGGGGGCTCTTGAGAGAAGGTTTCCACTTAGCATTGTAAGGTAAGTTATTTTCACTCATTATTAGTTTAAATACATGTATATTAGATAGATTAAATACTAAAAATTTGGTGAAATCAGAGAGTTAGAGCTAGACCTAGGGTTTTAATAAAACTAAAATTTGACCACGAAATTTGTTATAAAATGAACTAGAAATCATATATTATTGATCCTTGGGTTGTAGAGAACAACTTTCTTCGAAAAATCTCGGAATTCGGGCACGTGGGTCCGGGGTCGAAATTTGGGAAACGTGTGTAAAAGGTTGGGAAATTATTTAAATAGTTAGAATTCGATCTCGTAAGCCTCTATTGACTAGTTCTTACTTCATTTAGCTAATTTGTGATCGTCCGACTCCGAATTGAGGGCTTGGGCTTTTCTTGATATTGGAAGTGCGCTTTGGAGCGAGGTGAGTCTCCTTTCTAACCTTGTAAGAGGGAATTGTCCCCATAGGCATAATAATTGAATTATTTGTCATTATATTCGGGGGCTACGTGGGAGTTCGTGTGTAGCAACTATTATGCTAAGTCCGGGCAGTTTAGGACCCATAAGCATGCTTTACATGATATTCTAGTACAATTTTATTAACTTGGATTCGTATGAACTATTTTGATTAAGAAGAACGAGACTAGAGAATGACCCTTATCGTGTTTGGTCCTTTAAAAGAGAATAATTGGCATTTATGTGTATAGATACTCCTTATATATATATATATATATATATATATATATATATATATATATATATATGAAAGACTTGGACTTGGACTTGGGGCACAGGCCGGGTCGGACCTAAAATAAATATTTTATTATTTATGTATTTCTACAATTAAATCTATTTTATTTGAAATTTAAATTTTAAATTTATTTGAATAAACATATGCGTCTGTTTATGAAAGACGCCATCTTTTTTGAAAAGGTTCGATGGTTACCTATAAATAGAAGTTCTTCCAACAAAGTGGATATAGAAAAATCTGCAACTATATTCTTGACTTGTTGTATCATGAAGAAGATTGTTTATATTTTCCCAATTTGTATACATGCAAAATCTTCTTTAAAGAAAATTATTCTCACGCCTCAAGCCTTCTTCAATTTTATTTTCGATTATTATTTTTCTAACAGATAAGATATTAAACAGTTAAGCTTTACCTGTTAGCATATATGTTCTTGTACGATCTCCTTGGTTTCCTTCCTTTAGAGTTTATTCATCAAATTGCCTACTAAATGCTGATTTATTTTGGAAGCTGTCACAGTTCATATTTAGATGGTAGACATGCAATGTATTAGCTCTTCTTGTTGCGTATGGGGGAGTGGTGGCCAGGACCATACTCTATGAGGTCTACTCCTAGGCAAGCAAGACGATATAACGTATTTTGGTTGAAGTTTGAATAAAATAGAGAAATTGAAGGGTCCTTGAATCTGAATTTTACTTTAAAAATAATTAAAGTTCTGCGATTGAAATTCATTATTTGGCAATTGAACTGCTCCTTAAATCAGAACTTCAAATTCTCTTTTTTAAGTTAAAGTTTAAATACGGGATTAAATTGTACATCAAACACTTATTACGAACAAACCACTAACACTGATTAGAGAAAAAAGATTTAACAAGGATTGTGGTGAAATGTTAAATACTTATTTATCGTTATCCATAGATCTCCGGTTCGAGTTCTGTTATGGAGTCACCTTTGTTATAGAACGTTTTTATCCCTTCCTCCCCCGATGTAAAACTTTCAAGTGCAAATCCGGATGAAATAAATCGGCCAAACACATTAGATGAAAAAAACTAGAAAGAAAAAAGAAATATATTAAATATAAATAAAATAAAAGCAAGTACTTCAAAAGAAAAAGAGACTAAGAGCCTGTTTGGCCAAGAGGCCAAAAGTTCTTTTATGTTTTTTGGTCAAAAAAGCACTTTTAAAAAAAATTTAAGTTGTTTGGCCAACATGAAAAAGTACTTTTGAGCCGCAGCAGAAACAGTTTTTCTACTTCTGGGGAGAAGCTAAAAATTCTAGCTTTTTCTAAAAAGCAGAAGCAGAAGCAGAAAGTTAATTTATTCAAGACAAAAATAACCTTACAATAAATTTATATTTTTCAAATTATCCCTCATTAATTTAATTTTCCTTTTCTTTTCCTTTTCTTTTTTATTTCTTCTATACATTTATTCTCTCTTTTTTTATTTTAATTACATTTTTATTCTCTTTCTCCTATTCCTAAGAGTAGCTTTTAAATTTATATTGACTGATATCTTATGACATATTTAAATTATCATGTAAATAATAAGTAATACTAAACACTCAATACTATTATTTTGGATAACTGTATTATATTAATGAGGATTTTTGATTTATACTTTTACTTTTCATTTTATATTTTGATGGAATTCTTTTCTAAAAAATGTTTAAATTTATTCTTCTTTTCTAAATAATACTAATCACAAATTGAACCTTTACTGTCCTTTTTCGTAATTTAATACTTAAAAGTACTTTTTTAAAAATTAGCCAAACACAATGAGCTTGCAAAAAACACTATTCAAATAAATCGGCCAAATACAAACTACTTATTTTGCAAAATAAATAATTTTTATCAGCTTGGCCAAACGAAATCTAAAAGGAGTTCTTCGTAAAAATAATTATTAAATATAGCAAAAGAAAATTCTCTTTCTAAATAGTCAGAGGATCAAGCACAAATATTATGGGATAATATCTAGGCCTAAAATTAGTGGTGGGATAAGTGTGAAGTTCATAAATAAGGGTAGACTTAATACAAAGTATTAAATTTGTCATGATTCAAAGTTAGAGAATTGTGATCGGCAAAAAGTGATTTACACTACGAAGCGTACCCTTAATTATGTTAAAATATCATGGTATAGCCAGTTTTTACATTGATTAATAAAAAATAGCTAGCATTTATCAAGTCAATGAAAAATAGCCACTATTTTGCTGCAACAGGGATCGGTCCAGTATAATATACCGGAGTTCTGGTGCATTTGTGTACGAACTCCAGCATATTATGCTGGACCGATATACTTTGCTAACTCCTGTAAAATTTGCGGGAGACTGGAGCACCAGTGCTCCAAACTCCAGTATATTATACTGGACAATTATACTTGTTGGAACTCCCGTAAAATTTGCGGGAGTTCCAGCATAATTATGCTTGAACTGCCGTAAAATTTGCAGTTATTCTGGAACTCCCGTAAAATTTACGGGAGTTCAAGCATACTTATGCTGGAATTCCCGTAAAATTTGCGGGCGTATTTTTCCGGATTTTGAACAGTGTTTTTGCTCAGATTTAAAGTGGCTAAATTTAGATGACTTTTGAAACTTGATTATTTTTCACCGACCAGTGGTAAATCTGGTTATTTTTGAATTTCTTTATTGATATTAATTAGCTAGTTATTTACATTCATAACCCATAAATAACGAAGTAAGACCTCAAATATTATCTATAATGAAAAGGGAACAATAGAAAATACAGTTCATTTTAGATTTAATTCTAACAAAAATATATATAATTTTATAAGAATTAATTTTTATATGCTAGAACTAGCACAAATTTTATTTCTGAATTTACTGATGTCATTCACTAATTACTTAGTACACACTATTAAACCTAAACTTGGGGCTCAAGCAAAAAATAAAAGCAGGTATATTCCAAATTCCTTCAAAGGGTAAAAGGGTCTTTTAGTTTAATATTAAAGGCGGCACATACTAGGGAGTAGGGAGACAAGGAAACGAGGGCAAGAAGAATTGATAAAAACCCTAAAACCTCTCAGACTCGCTCGCTTTTCACTCTCTCTCTATAAGCACCACGCTTCTACTCGTAGCAGTTTGTTTCTTCTACTACCCCAAAACTTTCACCTGCTGCATCGGGGAGAGGGCTCTCAGAGCCCGTCTTCTCTTCTTTCAGTTCTGTTAAGAACTTTTAACCTTCCGAAGAAAGCTGATCTCGGCTTGAATGGAGTTTTGATTTTAATTTCAGGTAATTCAGTATCAGGTTTGTTTGTTTGTGCGAATTTATTAAATAAATTGTGGGTCTTTTTTTTCTTTTTTCTTTTTCTTTTTTGTTGAATATCATAGTTCTTGATTGATCGTGCTTCTTTGTGTGTTGGGGGAATTTGTTGTTCAGGTTCAATTTTGTTGTTTCTCTGTGTGTGATTTAGGGTTAATAAAATCATGGGTCTTTTTGTATGAATTGATTTGGTTTGATTCAACTCTGTTGGTTCTTTCTGTGTGATTTTTAAGGGCAGAAAGATTATGGGATTATGTTTTGAAATCATTGTCTTGTGTTCTCTCTTTGTTTTAGGGGAAAACAAGCACGATGCTTTTGAGAATTCGTTATTTGGTTTAACTTCCTTCTTTATGCACGCGCTTAATTTTGGGGGGAAAGTATTCATCTGCTTTTGGAATTTGTAGCTTTGTTCGAATTCTGTATGTAATTCATGGGGAACATAAAACTTGTCTTTTTTCTAAATTCATCTTTTGCTTCAACTCTATAAATTTTTTTTATTTCTCAAAAAGTGGCAACATCTCCTTTAGTTTTTTTTCGTATTTGGCAACTATTCTGTGTACTTCATAATTCCGGAAAAAATTATTCATGCATCAAATTTTCCATCAATATTGATCAGTTCTTTAGTTTGATGATGAGATCATACACTTAGTTGCCCTCTAAATTTCATGCTTATAAAAAAGAATTTCATGTTGAAGAGCTTAATAATGAAATAAGGAAGTATAGTACATTAACTAAGAGCTTTTGCTAACGTTTAAAGTCCCTGTTTGAGGAGTATATAACAACTTCTTTGCTTTGTTCTCTCTCTTGTGGGATTTTGGTGACTTGCAAGTGATAAACTTAGTCTTGATCATCTCTTTTGTTGGGCAAGTGTTGCATTTTTTAAGTTTGCTTTCTACTCGTATCAAAGTTTATCTCAAAAATTTCTGTCGAAGTTGCCGTCTGGTTTCCCTTTTAATTCTTTTCCGTTACTCTTTATTTTCCAGGGTCTGTATGTTCAATGGTTACCGCTCAATCTCCGAAAGTGAACAGTTCTCTTCAGCTCCTGGAGTTGCCCACCATGAATTTTGGTGATAGCATGGTGACGAAGAAGCTGAAAATAAAAATTTCTTCCAAGGGGGTGCGTGCTGAATCTGGGGGAGGCTCTGAGATGAATATAAAGGTGAAACTACCTATGCCATCCGACTCTAATAAACGTGGACCTGAGTTAGTGCTGGACAATGAAAGAGAGAAAAGGCGTAAAATGGATCGGAATGTAAAACAACAATGTGGTAACATTCTGAAAGCCTTGATGGCTCATCCTAGTGGGTGGCCCTTCCTTGTACCAGTGGATCCAGTCCAATATAATATTCCCGACTACTTCGCTATAATTACTAGACCAATGGATTTGGGGACAGTCAAAGCTAAATTGGATGGCAATGTGTACTTCAATGTTGATGCATTTGCTGCTGATGTGAGGTTGACGTTTGCAAATGCGATGAAGTATAATCCTCCTAATAATGATTTTCATCTCATGGCTAAGAGATTAGATAATATTTTTAATCAGAGGTGGAAGCTGCTGGAAGGCAAGTGGAAATCTGATAGCAAAAAATTCAGTCAGGATTGTGTTTCAAGTGATAAAGGAAATGACTTTAAGAATACAAGGGAGACTTCCTTTAAGAAATCTGCACTTCATGCTAATGGTCTGAGCAAGAGGCTAATGCCTTTGGAGGAGAAGCAAAAGCTGAAGAAAGAACTTGTTGATTTACTTAGGGGAAATGTAATTAAGAAAATGCAGAATGCTCTCCAAAAGTTTGGGTTGGTGGGTCTTAAAGAAGAGAAGCTTAACCTGGACCTAGATAAGTATGATGATAACACACTATTGGAATTGAAGAGGGTGGTTAGAGCTTATTCCAATTTAGCTACGGAAAAGGTAGGAAGTTTATCTTAGTCACGATTGAACTTCAGCTGTTTATTGCGAACGAAACTTTAAACCGTTATCTTTTTTTTTTTAACTCTTAAAATATTATCTAATTGGTACTCTTTGTTTACAGGCAGAGCCCGCTAGTGTAAAACGAAGTGGTGGGCATCTGTCGTTCCAGGAGACTCTCCAAAAAGGTATGAAAAGGCTGGGTATAAAATTTCTGCTCTTATGGATCTTTCCCAAGGGCTGATTGGAGATGTGTCTTTTTGGGCACAGATAGTAGCACAGGTTTTAGTTGCTCTGCCAATACCAAGCAACAAGCAAACACTGTTGCTTGCCACCTTCAAGGTGTTGATACCCATGCTCATCCCAGGAGTAAGTTTGTTCTTCCCCTTCTTTCTTCATCCGCTTTGGAGCTCAAATCTTCAATTGCTAATAAAGGAGTTGTACTTCTGTTTGCGATTCAGATTTTCCAACGGAAAGAAAGCTAGAACAAGATCATTCGGGTGTTGCTAAAAGGGTCGGTGTCTTGATGGTTAAAATATCTTTGAATAGATTTAGGGCGTTTGCCATTCCTTTCCTTGCAACTGACACCTTGTATGCATTTTCAGGACAGAGAGGTGACAAACTCCTTGGCATCAGCTTCATGCAGAACTGATCTGAACTCTCATGGTGATTGCAACACACTCTTATATCTGTTCACTAGCATGCCTAAAAAATATTAATCTTCTTATTGACATGCTGTTGCCGACAATATGCAGGTGATCTAGGAGTAGTTTACGAAGAGAACTCTTGTTCCAGTCGAAGTAGATCAATCTGTGCTTCCAGTACTACATATGGTGAAGGTGAGTATGTTGCTTGTACTCTTTCTATCATTTTTTTGTGTACCCAAGAAGGCCAATGAATTGAAGCCTAATCTGCTGATGACTGTTTTCTGGAAATAGGCTGGGATCCTCTTATGAACATTGATCTTTCTCCGACTAAAGCACTACGTGCTGCAATGCTGAAGAGCCGATTTGCTGACACCATCATCAAAGCGAAACAGAAATCGTTTCCAGTTGATGTAATTCCTTGCCTTTTTCTCTTTAGAGAACCTATAACATACACTAGTTAAGTTGTTTGGTTTGAGACAGCTGTTTATTGCTGAATCAGGTTGATAAAGCTGATCTGCATAGAATGCAGCAGGAAAGAGCCCAACTAGAAAGGCAGCAGCTTGAAGGCAAGATGGGTTTTTTAAATTTTTTATTTTTGTATTTTTTATAATTGAAGGTAAGATGGTTTATGTTGTGTGGTTGATTGATTGACTTCTTATGCTAGTAGCTCAAATGGAATTGGGATAATAAACTCCAGCGGTTTTATCTGTATAAAAAAACTCTCAAGTAGTTTCAACACACTCCATCTCAAAAAGTAATTTCAACACACGAATGAGGAATTACAATCTCTACATGGCTTGTCATCAATATTGATGCAGATAAAATAGAGGATTGCTTACTTAAACAAAACAAAATTATATAAGACAGTAGGATATTTTCATTACTTTTTTGTAATGGCCAACTGATGCTTTATGCACTGTCACCATTTCTAGTCCTGCCATGGATTCTAGAAAGCTCTTAATGTGATGTTAATTAATCTTCTGGAGTGCCCTGGATTAGAATAGGCTATAGTAGCTGAATGGACAGAAGCTTCAAACTATCTGAGCCAAAAACAAGTCCATTAAGGTGTGTATTAAAATTTTCCTGTTTGGTCTTGTAGTGTTTGGATTTGGTTTAAAAACCATTTCAAACCAAATCAAGCTAAGGTTGATTGGATATTTCCTTCTCGGTTTGTTTTTTGCTGGATTGGTTTTTCAGAGTTTTAGCTTTGTTGCCTTCTCCTCTTTATTAGCTATGAAGTTTGGTGAATTTTAATGTGTATTGGAAACTTTCAACATATCGCATTGGTATATTAAATGGACATCAGTAGTTTCAAACTAAATTAGATCTCAAGCATATCTTATTTTTTATACTGAGAAATCTGGAGCCAACCCTTTGGACAAACTGCAGCCTCCGGAACTCGGTGATGATGGGCTGGCCTCTGTATCCTTCTCCACTCAATACCAAGCTTAGTTCGTTTGGCTTAGGGATCAAATTTGTGATTTGATAGTTTCAAATCTCTCAACCTTTGCCAAGTGAGCTAATTCCTGTGGGCTCATATCTAGATTTAAGCATGTTTTCTGCAGATATAGATAGTTTCATAAACAACAAAATGTAGGTTTGTTTCCACAAAATCTTTCCGGGAAGAGAAACTTAAACTAATATTTATCGTGCAAACTCATAACACAAAAGTAATCTAATATACTGAAATGTTTGCACTAAAGCTCTCACTATGGCAAATAGGAAACAATAGCGCATCAGGATGGTTAATTTCACTCGCAAAAATGACATAATAAACAACTGTAAATTCTTGATGCTCAGTACAAAGCGACAGATAAAGCAAATAGATACTATCTGATGATTTATTATCTTTTGTGTGAGTCACATGATTGCAATCAAAATATTTAGTGCCCTTTGGTTGTAAAAGTGAGAAAATAGAAAGACAGAAAGATTGCAACCCAGGAAGAAGTTTTTGTGAGGTTAATAAAGTTGCAAAATCCTAATTTTCTAAGATCATGAGATATTTAAATGCTAAAGAAAAATAGAAAAACACTGCGGTTTTTTGGGGTTTTATTGGAAATATCCGAATCCCAACCAAATAATTGAAGATTTTAAATTCTCCACCTGAAACCAAACCAAAAATTATAACGGAACAATCAAATCAAATAATCAAAATTTTTGCCCGTTTGGTTATTTATTATGACCATTTACCTTGGAGTAAATCTAGGGTTGTGAGGCTGAAGTAGTTGACGGCCTTTTTTCATTATATCTCTCTTTTGAGGTTGTCTACTCAGTGGATAAATCTGTAATATTTTGAGAGAGACAGGCAGTACGTCTATGTATTAAGTGGTTACGTCTCAAGTTAACTGTACATGATTTTCTTTATTTTACGCGTGCTGTTTCTCTAACAGACCATTGGGTGTGTGCAGAGAAAGCTCGCATTGAGGCAGAACTGAAAGCTGCAGAAGTTGCCTCTCGAAGGAAGGCAGATGCTGATTTAAAGATGCAGCGGGAGAGACAACGGGAAGCTGCCCGGATTGCTCTACAGAAGGTTGACTGTTACTTTTGAAGCTATCCCTCCTCCCCTCCGCCCCCAACCCACTCTTACACATCCCTCCCCAACCACCAATACTCCCTCTTTTTAAAATTGAAAAAAAGTAGGGAAGAAGCGAGATTAGAATAACAAATGAAGAAAATATATCCCCGTACCAACTATAATATAGCTGAATTCCTTTTCTTTATCTCAGTTGTAGTCTGAGTAAGAATCTTTTTTCTGCCTGAACAGATGGAAAGGACCGTTGAATTTGAAGACAATTTGAAGATACTAAGAGACCTCGAAAAATTATGCAAATGCTGCTCAGAAGCTGATAATCTATCTGGTAATGGAGATGGATTCACAATCATATTGGGGGACAACCCGCTGGAAAGGCTTGGCTTATGCATCAAAGAGGATTACTTAAATGATGATGAAGATGAAATATTGAATGGAGACTGGGAAGATGGGGAGATCTCGGCATAGAGGTGGTCCCTCTGCACATTTTTGTCTATCTTTTCTTGTTCCTTACCTCTTGTCCATAGTAGACTGCTCTGTGTAAATGCGCAACAATTTTTATCCCGCCCTTGATTTGTTCCTAGTGCAATAATGTATTTAACTGCATATATGTATACGTATTCCAGCTTGTGATATACTAAGTAGAGCAAGATGGACTCAATCGCTCGAGTCTTTGATTTCAAGGTTTCCAGTTATGCATATCCGTCTCTACGTCCCAGAGAAACGATCAGACAAGAACATTGTCTAGGATCACATGGTTTACTGCTTTTGCTGGTGCGTTATGCCTTTAATGGAATATTTAGATAAGTATGATAGGTAACAAAACAAACTGAAATTGCCAAACTGCAACCAATTTCACAAATAATGAAACCAAAACACTGCTAAATTGATCACCCCTCACGTCAGTGGTAAAGTAATCCATTGTTCAGCTGCAAACAAGAAATTAATTCTCTGTACGAACTAGGAACATTCAAACATTAATGCAAAAATCACAGCCGAAATGCTTAACAACATTACTCCTCACCCAGTTTCTAAACATGGTACAGAATCAGATTCTTCTCTGTTCTCTGCTCCTAGTTTCCATGCTATATTGTTCACGCATTCATAATCTTGCATGGTAGTAGTCTTGTTTGCTGGGAATTAAATATGGAGGCAGAAGCTCTAGTGTTGCTTCATATTTTGGAATGGTAAATGGATTTTAAAAATTGGCAAGTATATATGATATTCGAATACCCTAATTGTGTGAAGATGGCAAGTAAAAATTGCACGGGCGCCCAAATACTTTTAACCTGTAGTCGCTTTGTCTTTTTGTTTGCATCCGTACCCACTTTTTAAAAAATTTCAGCTTCCCTTTATAACTGGGAAACTCTAGAGCTGAAGTTTCCGGGTTACTAAACAAAAATTTCAGCTCTAGAGCTGAAGTTTTTATTTTATACCTGGGAAACTTCAGAGTTTTTATTTTATAACTGGCAAACTTCAGCTCTATAGCTGAAGTTTTCCGGTTACTAAACAAAAACTTCAGCTCCTTAAGTTTTTATAGCTTAAGTTTTTATTTTATAACTGGAAAACTTAAGCTCTAGAGCTGAAGTTTCTGGGTTACTAAACAAAAACTTCAGCTCTAGAACTGAAGTTCTTATTTTATAATTGGAAAACTTCAGCTCTAGAGCTGAAGTTTTTATTTTATAATTGGCTGAAGTTTCCCGGTTACTAAACAAAAACTTATAAAATAAAACTTCAGCTACTTCAGCTCTAGAGCTGAAGTTTTTATTTTATAACTGGCAAACTTCAGCTCTAGAGNTCCCAGATGGCAACGAGGCTACGGACAATTTCCCCCGAAATTTTCGAAAACTATAAATATCTTTCCTTTTTAACTTGGGATCACGTATGTGACCTCCATTTCTAACTTCTAAGGGGTCGTTTGGCAGGAGGTATTAGAAAAAATAATGCAAGCATTAGCTCTGTGCATTACTAATACCTTGTTTGATATATTTTTCAACCTGTGTATAACTAATACTTGTATTAATTATACATCATACTTGGTATTATACTATGTATAAGTGTTGCATAGAAAATCATGACATTAGTAATACCAAGGCTATTAATGCATGCATTAGTATCGTTAAAGATAAAATTGTCCTTAAAGTTCCTTAGAACTAGAAAATATAGAGGGCATTTTTGTCAATAACTATTTTTCAAAAAAGTTATGCAATGCGTTATAATTTTTAACATACCAAACCAAGCAATAGATAAGAAATAATATCTGCATAACTCATGCTTGTATTACTAACTCATGCATTACTAATTCCTGCATTACTAATACACCTTATTCCGCACTATTCCTGTACACCCTGCCAAACGACCCCTAAGGGGTCTAGAGAGTCAAATAGAGTTGCGATGTAAAACTTGTAGCTACCTGACAAGACAATTAAACTTTCAATCTTGAGAGCTTCATATTAAGTAACTAATTATTAGCTTTAGTACACGTTTGCTAGGCAAGATCGTGTTTCTTATTATATTGATAATAATTACTTATAGAGTACTGTAGTTTTATTTTGCTATGTAATGGGGATAGTAGCTACCCTCTTTCATTTTCAAATTTCAATTACAACTTCCACTTGGGAAAATAGACCAATATATATACATATATAATTCAAATAATTGAGCAGCTCAAGGAATTGAATAAGCAAAACGATTAAAACGAAGAGAGAAAGAAAGCTAAGCGGAATCTATTGGTTTTGTTTGTTTGTTTGTTTGTTTGTTTTCATTGAATGGATAAGTCGCCGCCGGAAGTGGTGAACTTTGGGAAATCTCTGTTAGTTCCAAGTGTTCAAGAGCTTGCCAGCGAGCACCTTACTAATATTCCGGCAAGGTATGTCCGTCCTGAACAAGAATCTCCGGCCGTATCCGATGGAACGGTGGGTCCTACAGTCCCCGTTATCGATCTGAAAAAGTTAGTATCTGGTGATTCCATGGATTCTGAGCTTCAAAAACTTCACTCGGCTTGCCAACACTGGGGTTTCCTCCAGGTTTAAATTTCGTCATAATTTGTTTAGTTATTCAATTATACTAATTTCACCTAGCATATTAAAATTTAACTTTTATCACAATTTATTGTATTGTACTAAAGTACTTCGGGAAAAAGGTCTAAATTTATCTCTTTTACTCTTGACTATGATATAGGATTACGCTAGGTTATACTTCAGTTGGATCTCCATTAGAGTCAACTTCTCCTTTTTCTTTTCTTTTTCAGAAGGGACTTGTATTCAAATTCTCAGGAATGAAGCGTAATATCACAGTAATAGAATCTGAAATGCATAAGATTCCATGTTTTCTTCCTTCTCATTTACTGGTTGATCAACAACAACAACAACAACAACCCAGTATAATCCCACTTAGTGGGGTCTGGGGAGGGTAGTATGTACACAGACCTTACCCCTACCCTGGGGTAGAGAGGCTGTTTCCAAATAGACCCCCGGCATCCTTCCCTCCAAGAACTTCCCACCTTGCTCTTGGGGAGACTCGAACTCACAACCTCTCGGTTGGAAGTGGGGGTTGCTTACCATCAGAGCAACCCCTCTTGTCTGGTTGATCATTAGTATTAATTTAACATTTTTACCACTTCTCTTGAAAATGTAGGTTATAAACCATGGAGTGACAACTTCAATACTGGAGAACTTCAAGAGAGAGGTTATCGAATTGTTCAAACTCCCAATGGAAGAAAAGAAGAAGCTATGGCAACAGGAAGACAACCATGAAGGATTTGGGCAGCTTTTTGTTGTATTAGAGGAGCAGAAACTTGATTGGAGTGATATGTTTTACATAACTACTCTTCCCCCTCATATCCGGCAAATGGACTTGTTCCAAAAATTGCCTTCAAACCTCAGGTGCCTCTCTCCTCGCTATATCTCTCTTATGCCGTGGTACCCTCCCCCGAAGTCGTGTGTACACTGCAATACCCGTAAACGTTTGCAACATAACACATCCATGTCTTATTTCACTTATATCTAATGTATAATAAAGCACATGTTTACTGGAGTTACATCTTTGAAAGGAAGATGCAAAGAAATAAACACATTTGTATTTAAAAAACATATAAAGAGTCCCATTTGTCAACACTTTCAGAAAACAAACCATCTGAAAAGTGGTGTATTAATTTTAGAAGCTTTTATTACTTAGAAGTTATTTTTACCGAATGGTTGTGTCCTATCCTATTCTGTACTTATTTACTTTTATGCAAATTCTGTTAATATACTAATGGTTAGATATAAGAGATGATTTTTACACAATCTGCTGATAATCTTAGTACTCATCTTTCTGTCAAGTGGAATTCAAACATTGTGTTACTACTTTTAGATGATAAATGTGATTTGATGGTTGCATAGTTTCAAGGTGATCATGATTGATAATTTCAAAGTGCAGGGATATCATAGAAGCATACAGCAATGAAATCAAGAGCCTAGCAATGATCATCCTATGTCAATTGGCAAAGGCTCTAAGGATGGATGAAAAGGAAATGAGAGAGCTATTCAGCGATGGTGTGCAGTCAATAAGGATGAATTATTATCCTCCTTGCCCTGAGCCAGACAAAACTATTGGCTTCAGCCCTCATTCTGATGCTGATGCTCTCACAATCCTTTTCCAGCTAAATGAAACTGAAGGCCTCCAAGTTCGAAAAGACGGCATTTGGGTGCCTATAAAATCCCTCCCAAATGCTTTAATTGTGAATATTGGCGATATTATGGAGGTAAAACATTCTTGTTGAGTAACAATTTCTCAAAGGTTGGTAACATAGTGAAAGTTGCAATTTTAGTGTGCAATCTATAGGTTAACTTCTGGTTTATTCTCCGTGTTATCATGCTTTATATATTAACTCTTTTAAAACCTTGAAAGGACTTAATTCAGACCATTGGTTTTGCGAGTTAATAAAATTACACGTGATTTAAAGTATTTACCCGTTCTTTGCAAAGAGAAGAAGATGCTTTGAGGGGGGTGAAGTAGGGCAGTCTAAACATCTTCATTTTATTTGATTAGGTAAAAAACTTTCTTGTTTAGAACAAATTGGAATCAGCTCAAGACAGGTCGATTAACAATAAATAAATATTACTAATCCATTTACTTGGATGTAGAACCTTATAATCTTATTATTGGAAATAAAGAGCTCATTTCAAAAAGGATATTAGTGAAAGTATCATTTTTTAATATCAACCTCACTGCTCAAAACAAATTCTACGCATGTGCAATTTTACTTGGCAGATAGTGAGCAATGGTGTTTATAGGAGCATTGAGCACAGAGCAGTTGTAAACTCAAACGAAGAGAGGCTATCTGTTGCAACATTCTACAGCTCCAACCTTGACTCGGAATTAGGACCTGCACGCAGCCTCATTGGACCAAGTAGTCCAGCAATTTTCCGAAGAGTTCCCGTGGAAAAATATTTCAAGGATTTTTTTGCACGAAAACTTGATGGAAAATCGTACATTGATTTCATGAAGGAAGAGGCAAGGGATGGCGAATCCTAGGTAGCAGTTGATACTTTAGTTGGTTATTAGCTTATCTATATCCAGTGAAATATTCTTACAAGTTACTCTTGCTATTGTAATTTGGAGTTCCACTGTTTGATAACAGTAATAAAGAAGAAGAAAAATATTGTACTCTCTGTTTCATTATATATGACAAGTTTGACTTAAATATTAACATAAATCTAAGATAATACTGCCGGAGTATCCAGTCTTGAATTGTAGTTCTCTTTGCCTGAAAAGAAAGATGGAGGAAGAGGCTTTAGCATTGCTTCATGGTTCGGAGTGGTATGCTGCCAATGGTTTTGGTAGTTGCAGCTACATGTGAAATTCGAACCTAAGCGCTGAAGAATTCCTCGGCGGAAATTTGAAAACTATAGAAATTGCTTTCTTACTTGTGGCTTCCAATTCTAATTGTTTTAGAGAATCAAAGAGATGCGGTACACCTTTGGCTATGTAAAACTGGTAGTTGATGATGATACCAAAGACATATATTATATTCATAATTACTTAATACATAAATGGCTTTGGAAGAAATTGATAAAACCAAAGCTAAATGGAATCTATACCTAAAAGGATTCTACAGATTTGGTTTTGGCTGTTTGTTTTCATTGAAACATTAATGCATTCAAGTTTCCAAGAGCTCAACAGGATTGTGTGAGCCAATGGAGTCACCACTGGCCGTAGTGAACTTTGGGAAATCTCTGTTAGTGCCAAGTGTTCAAGAGTGCAAGAGCACCTAACCAAGATTCCAGCCAGGTGCCCAGAACAAGAATCTCTGGTCATATCTGACGGATAAGTGGTTCATGCTGTCCCTGTTATCGATCTTAAAAAGTTGATTTCACGGGATTCCATGGATTCTGAGCGTCAAAAGCTTCACTCAGCTTGTCAAGAATGGGGTTTCCTCCAGGTTTGCCACTTATACAATTATTCTTAGCTTTTCGCTGCCTGTTGTATCCATAAATTGAGGCTTATGTGGTTTGTAAAATACTGATTTGGAATTTCTCTAGTTCCTAAAACCTGAGTAAAAATCCTTCCTTTGTCAATCAGTGAAACTGATATTACCTTTTTTTTTTTTTTTTTTTTTTGCACCGGATGTCCGAGTCTCTAAGAGCCCCGACTAATCCCGGGGGTGCACAGGCCCTCGGCAAGGAGTTTCCCGCAAGTGCACCACAGTTAATTCAGGTTTTACCCAGTCCGATTGACTGATATTACCTTTTCTGTCTCAACTATGTGGTATTTTTATAAATTTAAAGCCTTTTACTATATTCACCACTAGTAATATGCAACTCTAACTAGTTTCAAGAATCCTAATTCATTAAGCTATTAAAATCTAGATTTTACTACAATGTTTTATCATATTGTATTAGTTTTGAAATTATTGCTTTTTCATTAATTACAGGACAGACAAGTCTAAAATATTTTTAATTTAATGACAAATATTAAGTACACTTTCTTGACATCAATATAATTTTTTTAGTTGCATTCAGTCCTTTTCCACCTTTCTATTAAAATTCTTAACATAATTTTCATCTATTTTGCTCGAGTTAAACATCCAAGACATGATAAAACATAAGACTCCATGTTCCCTTCCTTCTCATTTAGACTTTGTTTCTGGTTGAGCTAAGCTTTAACATAATGTTCATCTATTTTGCTCGAGTTAAACATCCAAGACATGATAAAACATAAGACTCCATGTTCCCTTCCTTCTCATTTAGACTTTGTTTCTGGTTGAGCTAAGCTTTAACTGTGTAAAGCTTGTAAAATCTCCTAGCATTTATTTGTTGAAGTTAGGTTATAAACCACGGACTGACACCTTGAATACTGGAGGACTTCAAGAGAGAGGTCACAGAATTGTTCAAACTTCCAATGGCAGAAAAGAAGAAGCTGTGGCAACAGGAAGACAGCTATGAGGGGTTTGGGCAGCTAAATGTTGTATCAGAGGAGCAAAAGCTTGATTGGAGCGATATATTTGGCATAACCACTCTTCCCCCGCATATCCGGAACTTGTTTCAAAAGTTGCCTTTAAAGCTCAGGTGCCGGATCTCTCCTCTCTATCTTTCTACTGAGGTCTTAATATAATAAAGAGAAAAAGCTCAAATCCCTCAACAGTTGGACCATTCTTGAACAGGAGTAAGGTGCCTTTCTTTTATCCTCCTGGGACCTGTAAGAAAATAGGTTGTAAGATCTGTAAGTTAATAATTTACAAACACAAAATGAGAAGGACGAATCTATAACTTTAGCCATGATATTTCTTGTGCCTTAATGTTGCTTGGAATACTGAACTTATTCTTATATACTCTTTCGTAGAACTTGTATTTTGAGTACGTGCGCATTGATTTTCACTCTACTACTCTAAATGTTTTATATAATATGATTAAATACTTTAAGCATTGTTGTAGTGCACCTGGAAATGCAGGGACATCATGGAAGCATACTGCAAAGAAATCAAGAGCCTAGCAATAAGCATCCTATCTCAAATGGCAAAGGCTTTAAGGATGGATGAAAAGGAAATGAGAGATATATTCAGTGATGGTATGCAGTCAATAAGGGTGGATATTGGAGTTGTATTATGCTGCAAATGGTTTTTGAAAGTTGGCAAGTAACATGTGAAATATTCAAATGCCCCAGTTGTGTAGATGGCAACTGGATTATTCCACGAATTTTTTCGAAAACTACAAAAGAATGTTTTCTTTCTTTGGATCACGTGCATCACTACCACAATTTGTCATTGTCTATTAACGCCAACAAAAATTTAAATAATTTCTGTAGTAGGAGCTAGGAAAAAAAAGCTCTGGCTTTTGTTTTTTTTTATCAACGGTAAAGATGGCCTGATCAAAATACAGCACTTTCTCTCTCCTCTCACGTCTCCTCTCTCCCAACGGTAATCTCCTCCAGCAGCCCCCATCTCCCCAAACCCCTCCTCCGGCGACCCCACCCCCTCCGGCGACCCCTTCTCCGGC
>MU708434.1:146790-178004 GCA_026770625.1 Nicotiana glauca
GTGAAGAGGAAGAGGAGGGGTGCTCGGGGACGACCGCAGATTCGATGGGGTGCTCTGACTAAGGAGAAAGCCCAAGAGTTGGAGAGGAGGTTAGTTGATGGTGGAGTTTGGAGAAGTTCTGGGGAAGCGGACGCAATGTGGTTAGAGACGGCTAACTTGGTTAGGGAGGTAGCACGGGATGTGCTCGGGGTAGCCAAGGGCTATTCAGGCAGACATCAGGGTGACTGGTGGTGGAACGATGTAGTCCGAATAAAAGTGGAGGCGAAGAAGGCGGCTGCTAAGTTGGCAGGGAGCACAAGCGAGGATGAAAGGAGATCTACAAGGTGGCGAGGAAGGAAGCGAAGCTGGCGGTTACGGAAGCTAAAAACGCGGCGTTTGGTCGCATGTACGAGGAATTAGGGGAGAAAGGCGGGGACAGGAAGTGCTTCCAGTTAGCTAAAGTAAGGGAGAGGAAGGCGCGGGATCTAGACCAAGTCTGGTGCATCAAGGACGAGGATGGTAGAGTTTTGATGGGAGAGTCTCAAGTCAAGCAGAGGTGGCAGGCGTACTTTCGAGACCTACTTAACGAGGAGGGGGATCGAAACATAGAGTTAGGGGAGCTGGGGCATTCAGAGCATCATAGAGACCTTGGGTACTGCAGGCGCATTAGGGTGGAGGAGGTCATGAGGGCTTTGCGTAGGATGAGTAGGGGCCGAGCGACCGGGCCTGACGAGATCCCGGTGGAGTTCTGGAAATGCATGGGTAGGTCAGGAGTGGAGTGGCTCTCCAGGTTGTTCAATGCGATCTTCAGGACCAAAAGGATGCCGGAGGAGTGGAGGTGGAGTACGGTGGTGCCCTTGTACAAGAACAAAGGGGATATCCAGTGTTGCAACAACTATAGGGGTATCAAATTAATAAGTCACACCATGAAGGTCTGGGAGCGGGTGATCGAGGCGAGGGTGAGGGAGATGACATCTATATCGGTGAACCAGTTCGGTTTCATGCCGGGTCGCTCCACTACAGAAGCTATCCACCTTGTCAGGAGATTGGTGGAACAGTTCAGGGATAAGAAAAAGGACCTGCACATGGTGTTTATCGACTTGGAGAAGGCGTATGACAAGGTCCCAAGGGAGGTGCTATGGAGGTGCCTGGAGGCGAAGAGCGTGCCGGAAGCCTACATCAGAGTAATCAAGGACATGTACGATGGAGCTAAGACTAGGGTTAGGACGGTGGGAGGTGACTCAGATCATTTCCCGGTGGTTATGGGGCTCCATCAAGGATCGGCGCTTAGCCCTCTCTTGTTTGCCTTGGTGATGGATGCTCTAACCCCTCATATTCAAGGGGATGTGCCTTGGTGTATGCTATTTGATGATGACATAGTATTGATAGACGAGACCAGGGTCGGTGTGATTGAGAGGCTAGAGATATGGAGACAGACTCTCGAGTCTAAGGGTTTCAAAATAAGCAGATCTAAGACTGAATACCTGGAATGCAAGTTTAGCGCTGAGCCGAGCGAAGTAGGCAGGGACGTGAAGATTGGATCTCAGGTCATCGCCAAGAGGGACAGTTTCAGATATCTTGGGTCGGTGATTCAGGGGGACGGAGAGATTGATGGGGATGTCACTCATCGTATAGGAGCGGGGTGGTCGAAGTGGAGGCTTGCATCAGGAGTCCTGTGTGACAAGAAAGTGCCACAGAAACTCAAGGGGAAATTTTACAGAGCTGTGGTTAGACCTGCCATGTTGTATGGGACGGAGTGCTGGCCGGTGAAGAACTCTCATGTTCAGAGAATGAAGGTTGCGGAGATGAGGATGCTCAGGTGGATGTGCGGGCTCACCAGGTTAGATAAGATTAAGAATGAAGTTATTCGAGAGAAGGTGGGGGTGGCCCCGGTGGATGAGAAGATGCGTGAAGCGAGGCTCAGGTGGTTCGGGCATGTGCGGAGGAGAAGTCCTGATGCACCGGTGAGAAGTTGTGAGCGACTGGCGGTGGTCGGCGTGAGGCGAGGCAGAGGGAGGCCTAAGAGGTATTGGGGAGAGGTGATTAGGAATGACATGGCTAGAATGCGGATTTCCGAGGACATGGCCCTTGATAGAAGAGTCTGGAGGTCGAGTATCAGGATTGTAGGATAGGGGCTCCTAGAATTTTTCGTACTCTCACTAGGGGCTGGGTGAGGCTCGACAGGGCGATCCATAGATGACTAGTGCATTGGATTGTGTCCCCCTTATGGTAGTTATTTATGGTAGTTACTGTTTGATACTATTGCATGTCATTTTATTTATGGTTCTTATGTTTAGATAACTATTTACGCGATTTCTGCTAGAGTTACTAATGCTCTTTTGTTTTTGTTTTTGTTGTTGTCCCCCCCTTCCCTTCCCTGCGCCGAGGGTCGATTGGAAACAGCCTCTCTGCCCTTTCGGGTGGGGGTAAGGTCTGTCTACATATTACCCTCCCCAGATCCCACCTTGTGGGATTATACTGGGTAGTTGTTGTTGTTGTTGTAAAGATGGCCTGATACAATCCTTTCTACTACACATATACACACACACACACACACACACACACATATATAATATTGTTACCATTCTTAGTCCATGTGAGTATGAACATGTGTAAATATTTTACGTCCATGTGAGTATGAACATGTGTATATATTTTGCGAGCACACTTACAATTCGAGATCGAACTCCATACGTTTGCTATCTAAAACAACTTCTCTTAGAAAAACCTCATTTATCGATGGGAGAAGCAAGCTCGACAAAGCTAGGTAGCACATTGAAAGTTCCTAGCGTCCAAGAGCTGGCAAAGCAACAAATAGCCGTTCCGCCGCGATATATTCGTGATTATATCGAAACGTCTGTTTTGACATCCAATTGCTCTTCCATATTGCCTCAAGTTCCAGTAATTGACATGGAAAAACTGCTCACCATTGGAAATGACGATTCAGAGCTTTAGAGGCTTCATTTTGCTTGCAAAGAATGGGGTTTTTTCCGGGTACATATATTTCAATGATCAAATACTTTCTCATTTTAAGATTTTTAGAAATGGTCTAAATGGTTAGTGATCAGAAGTGGGATTCAGGATTTTAAATTTTTGGGTTCTGGACTCATAATCTTGATTGGTTATTTGGATAAATTATTCATACATATTAAGTGGCATTATTAATATAAATATAAGATTTGAGCTAAATCTATTGAGTTCTGCCAAATCCGTAACTTCAACTCCGTAACTTCAACTGCATATCCACCACCACCCAAAGAATATACTTATGTTACGACAAAATTTAACGATCTTTCTTGCAGTTGGTGAATCATGGAGTGAGCTCATCATTAGTGGAGAAAGTGAAGTCAGAAATCCGAGCATTTTTCGATCTACCATTGGAAGAGAAGAAGAAGTTTGAGCAAGTAGAAGGGGATGTTGAAGGATATGGACAAAACTTTGTTTTTTCTGAAGAGCAAAAATTAGACTGGGCAGATATGTTTTACATGACCACTCTCCCTACCCATTTGAGAAAACCTCACTTATTCCCTAAGCTCTCTCTCTCACTTAGGTACTCCTCTCTCTCTCTCTCTCTAATAAGTCACACAAAATTCTGAGTTACAAAACAAAAGAGAGTTACAAGAGAATACGAAATCAAAAGAAAAATGTAACATGAAAAAATTACACAAGGTATACATACTATTTTGCCAGTGTATTTTGCTTATGCAGTGACCATTTAAGATCTTTTGGAAATAAAATTTTGTAAACAGCTAGCCGCTATTTAGTAAGACACCATTTGATTTTATTATGATTAAGACGTTTGAATTTGCTCAACTATATATATGTACCTTAAGCTTAGATGTATATTCTAACTTGTGCCTTGATCTTTACTCTGTTCCTCATTTAATGTTTGTATGATATGATTGGATACTTTAGGGACACCATGGAAGCACACTGCCGAGAAATCAAGAGCCTAACAATAAGCATTTTATGTCAATTGGCAAAGGCTTTAAAGATGGATGAAAAGGAAATGAAAGATTTGTTCATAGATGGTATGCAGTCAATAAGGATGAATTATTATCCTCCTTGCCCTGAGCCAGACAAAACCATTGGCTTAAGTCCTCATTCTGATTCTGATGCCCTCACCATACTTCTCCAGCTTAATGATACTGAAGGTCTCCAAGTTCGAAAAGACGATATTTGGGTTCCTATTAAACCCCTCCCAAATGCTTTGATTGTCAATGTTGGCGATATGATGGAGGTAAATAAGGTTTTAATTCCTTGTTATATGTTAAGTCTTACTTGAGATATTCAAACTTCTAAATTTTTTGAAAGTGTTTAATTCAAATAAATGTGTAATTGATTTGGCAGATAGTGAGCAATGGTGTTTATAGGAGCAATGAGCACAGAGCAGTTGTAAACTCAAACAAAGAGAGGCTATCTCTTGCAACATTCAATATCTTTCAACTTGACTCTAAGTTAGGTCTTGCACACAGCCTCATTGGACCACATAATCCTGCAAAATTCCGAAGTGTTCGTGTTGAAAATTTTTTGCAGGAATTTTTTGCACGAAAACTTGATGGAAAATCGTTCATTGATTGCATGAAGTTAGAGACGAAGGATGATGAATCCTAGGTCGCATATGATACTTGGTTTATTTGCTTATCAAAAACACACGTTGCTTTTTATGAGTTACACTTCCAGCTTGTTTTGATGGTTATTACCCCTCTTATTGTATTGTATTTATTATTATGCATTGTACTTAGATTATATTATACTATATTGTATTGTATTGTAGAACTGTCATTCTAAAAATTAATGTCTGTTTTGATTGTTATTTAAAATTTATTGTATTATATTTTTAAATTCATTGTTACGTAACAATTAATTTTATCGATTTAGTATGGTGAAATCGTTATATCATATCACTTTACTATTACGCTTTTACTTGTTATTTTATGTTTTATAACCTATTTTTCATTTACCATTTTTTTCTACTTAACTCCACCTTATATCCTGTTAGACATTTTATAACGACCCAACCAGTCGTTTTGAGAATTAATATTCCGTTTTGCGGTATAAGGTCTCAAGCAACTCCGTGCTATGTGTTATGACGTGCGTGCATAGTCGAGTTTGGATTTCGGATGATTCGGGATTGATTTGGAAGAAAGATTTGTGTTTTAGAAGCTTAAGCGATAAGAGTTGACTGGAATTTGACTTTTGTGTAGCCGACTCAGAAATGGTATTTTGGTAATCCCAATAGCTTTTTATGGTGATTTTGGACTTAGGCATGCGTCCGGATTTGGATTTGGAGGCCCGTAGGGTAAATTGAAGCATTTCGACGAAAATTGGAAAAGTTAAAGTTTTGGAAGGTTGAGAGGTTTGACCGAGAGTTGACTTTGGTTATATCGGATTCGAAATGCGATTCCGAGAGTTGTATTGACTCCGTCATGTCATTTGGGATATGCATGCAAAGTTTAACGTCATTCCGGGTTATTTTGATACGTTTTGGTGCGAGTTTTAGAAGTTAGAAGACTTGGAAGTTCATAAGTTCGCTTTGTAGTGCGATTTGTAGTTTTGACGTTGTTTGATGTTATTTGAGACCTCGAGCGAGTCCGTGGTATGTTATGGAACTTGTTAGCATGTTTCGACAGGGTCCCGCAAGCCTCGGCTGTGTTTCGGATGGGCCGGGTCATTTCTCCATATTGCTGGACTGCTATTTTGTTGGTATTTGGTTCACTTCAACGCGTTCGCACCAACTCCTTCGCGTTCGCGTAGTGAAATTTTGGAGGCAGGAAATATTTGTTCTTCGCGTTCGTATGCTACTGCTCGTGATAGCGTACTTGTGCATCACCCTTCTTCGCGTTCACATTCCATGTTACGCGTTCGCGTAGCACAACTGTAACAACTGGTAATTTCCTTCTTCTCCTTTGCGATCGCATATGACCTCACGCGATCGCGTAGTTCAGTCCTTGGGCCATCAGAGTTCCCTTCATCACGATCGCATGTATCTGTTCGCGATCGCGTAGCATAATTGTTGGATAGTAGTCATTTCCTTTTCAGGATCGCAATTGCATTTCCGCGATCGCTATGTACAAACACCTGGGCAGCAGAATATATTTTCCAAATCGAGGGTTTGGCCTTTTTTATCATATCTTGAACTGTAGAGCTCGGTTTTGCATGATTCATCGTAGGTTTTTCAAACAAATCATTGGGGTAAGTGTTCTTCACCCGAAATTTATTATATTCCATGATTCTATCTTTATTTTTATCTTATAATTAGTATTTTGAGTTGAAAAAAATGGGAATTTTTGAAGAAATCTTTCAAAATGTAACATGATGATTTAGGGAAGAATTGGTATCAAAATTTGATAATTTTTGTATGGTTGAACTCGTATCGGAATGAGTGTTCGGGTTTTATGAATTTTGTCGGATTTCAAGGTGCAGGCCCGGGAGTTGAATTTTTAGTTTTTGTTCAAGATTGAAGCTTTATTATCCGTAATGGTTTTTTATGAGTTTTATTTATGATTTGAAGTTATCTTGGATAGATTTGAGCCGTCTAGAGGTTGTTTCACTCGAGACGTTCATTTTAGAGTAACTATCTATCTTATTTGAGGTAAGTATCTTGCCTAACTTTGTGTGGAAAAAATATCCCTTAGTATTTGAGTATTTAGTGTCACTTGTGTCGTGTGAAGTCCGTGTACACGATGTGACGAGCACGTGCTCACGCTTATTTGTGGAAATTTAACCGCTTAGGGCTCTTAGGTTCTTATGTCCATTAAATGTGAAGTTGTGTTGTCAAGTTAAATTCCCCATTCACCGAATCTACCCTTACGTGTCTTAATTGGAATTAATTGCTCCATGTTTTACCCTTATTGCCGATTAAACTCTTATGTGCCTTAACTGACGTTGTTGCCTCTTTTTATTGACATGCTATCCTTTCCGCAATTGTCCATCCTTGATTGAAGTTATTATTATCTTTTCCGTAATTGCTTATCTTTAGTTGAAGTTATTATTATCTTTTCCATAATCTGCTTATCCTTAATTGAATTTGTTGAATCTCTTCCATAATTGCTCCACCCTAATTGAAGTTTTGTTATCCCTTATCATTGTTGACTTACCCTCAATTAGAGTCATTGATTTATGTTATCCCGTCAGAAATAGTCTCTCCACCCTCCAGGGTAGGGGTAAGGTCCGCGTACACACTATCCTTCCCAGACCCCACTCCTAGGATTATACTGGGTTATTGTTGTTGTTGTTGATTCATATTATCCCCCTTATCGTTGAATTTTACTTATGTGGAATCATTGCTACACGATATCTCTTTCTTGTTGAGTTATTTCTATGTTGTACCATTATTTCCTGTTGAATTTTTCCTTGTGAGCTCGTTCTTCCGTCTCTTTGTGTTCTGTAGTTCCTGAGTTGATTTACTTGCCGTATTAATGTGTTATTGTCGTTGTTATTATATTTAGTGTTGTGGCACAGGGTTTCTGCCGTGTGGTTGTTACTGTGGCACGAGGTTTCTGCCGTGCGGTTGTTATTGTGGCATGATATTTCTATCGTGCAATCGTTATTGTTGCACGGGATTTCTACCGTGCAGTGCTTACTGTTTGCACAAGGTTTTTGTCGTACCATTGTGATACATTTTACGATTTGAGACTACAAGGCGGTACCTCAGGAGGGATCTATTGTCATTTCCCCTTTTCTGTGCACTTGTCTTGATTGTTGTTTTCCTTAGCACACTATTAATTGTTCTCCTCCGTGTTGCATTATTTGCTCAATTCTATGTAGCTAATCTTGTTGTGCTGGTTGCTGCTTCAACTTCGTTGCTGTCTTATTTACACTGTATATGTCGTAGTGATCGTTTCTTATGTACCATTCATTGTCTTTGTTCTTACTTGTTGACTTGGATCGTGGTAGAACACTTGCACAAGCATAAACGTAGATTAATCACCCATATCAGTTTAAGAACATAAACCTTGACGTTATTGACTATTACGTGTATCCTTGTCTACTTGCCTTCTGTGTAAGAGTTGTTTCCCTTGGCACGTGAGTCGTCCATGCGGTTATGAATTGAAATGGGGAACAAGATGCAAAGTTATTAAGGTTCAAGAATTGGGACCCGTGAGCTGTGATTATGAGGTTCGATACCTCGTGGAAATGCTTGAACAAATATAGCGTGAAAGCGGTTGTTCTTATTGAGTGTTGCTGGTTTTCCCTTTATTTGGTTTTTCCCCGGACTTATACTGTGATCAGTTACTATATCGCATTATTACGTGACTGCTTCTTGATGCATATTGTTGTTACTAGTGCATCATTACAAGTATTGTTTTGTATTCCTTATCCTGTCTAGCTTTATATTAATATTCTCTGTTAGTTCATCTACATACTTGATCAGGTTGTTTAGTCCAGTAGGTGTCTTGACTGTCCCTCGTTACTACTCCACCGAGGTTAGTCTCGATACTTACTGGATACTGCTGTGTTGTACTCATATTACGCTTCTACACGTTTTTGTGTAGATCCAAGTGCCATGGTTGTTGTTGATTATTAGCTGACTGGTCGAGCTGTGGAGACTCAAGGTAAACCTGCCGTCTCATTCGCAGGCCTCAGAGTCATCTTTTGATTTCATTTTTGTAGTGTTTGATTTCCATTCTGAATAGTTGTACTTAAGAATTTTCTTAGAAAATTCAGTAGAGCTTATGACTTGTAGTACCGATTTTGGGAGTTGTAAGTTGTGTATAAAGGTTTCTATTTCATATTTAGTAGTTAATGATGTAATTCTTTTAATAATTCAGTAAGTGCTAGGTGATCGCTGCTGATTCAACGCTACATGAATGTAGGAAGAGCGAGTCGCAACAACTTTTACCCAAATAGTGGTTTGGGGTTGAACTTCCACAGGGAGCTAGTAGTGGAGTTGTATTGTCTGTCTAGCCTAGAGATGCGTTTGTGCTTCTAATTGTACTACAAATATTTTTGGGTTTTTATATTTATAACTACTATTATGAACTAAGGATTAAAACTAAATTATGCTAAGGGAATGTTGCTAAGTTGTAATTAATGGGAGAAAGGCACTAGGGTCATGGCATTACCTAGGTGGCTAATTAACGGGTAGATGCTAATAAGGATAGACTGACATATTTGGGGCTTATGCTATAACCGTTGCACAATTGTACCCACTCTCACACCTCTCGGTAGGGAGAGTGATTTTGCCCAATTGACTCTCTCGAGACCAATTGGGTAGGCCAATTAGACCAAGCAACTAGGGTTCAAGTAGGGTGATTACTCTCTCTAGATTTAACCCGTTAATTGGGACTACCATTTCTCATGGGTCCATCCCAATTCCTTGTTGGGTTAATTTTGGAGTCATGGTCTCTCTTTCTCAAGAAAAGTTAAACCCACAAAGCTAGAATCAGTGTTTGCAACCACCAATACTTAATTAAAACATAAAATCAACCCAAATAACAAATACCCAATATAAATTTATCATTGGAATGCAACACCCATCAATTACCCACACTAGGGTTGAGCCACAACCCTAGCTAATGGGTTTAGCTAGACATAATTAAAGAAGAAACAGAAGAAATAGATGAGGAACTAAACAAATTAATTAATTACTAAGTAGAATCTTCAATAATAAAGAGCAAAAGTGCCAAAAATGGCTACAATATTCGTTCTCACGAGCTCAGATGCGTTCAGAGCATAAAAATCTCCCTAAAAATGGTAAAATGTTCTATTTATACTAGGTTGAAAAAATTGGACAAAAATACTCCTGCGAGGTCAGCGCGGACTGTGCAAAAAGGAGCGCGGCCGCGCTGGCTCTTGAACTCATAATTTCAGCTCTCTGAAGTTGAGGACCGCAGACCGCGAGAGAATGCATCACGGCCGTGGTGGGTGTTGGCGCGGCCGCACGTAAGTGAACGCGGAGCGCATTGCTTGAAATGGCCAAAAAGTCAGCTCTCTGAATCTCGTTCGCGCGGACCGCGCAAAAGTGTAGCGCGGCCGCGTTGCTTTGGTCTCCAAATTACTAGTATCTAAATCTCATTTGTGCGGACCGCGTAAAAGCGTGAAGCGGCCGCGAGAATCCAACCGCGGCCGCGTGACTGTCAACCTGAAGATGTCATCTCTCTGAACCTCCTAGTGCGGCCGCTGTCACAGTTGCGCGGTTCGCACTAGTCCCTTCTGTCACACCTCCTTTTTCTCTACACCCGCAAGGGCATAAAGGAGTTTTTTCAATTAAAGGACAATCGAGACGGAATTTATTTATTAAATATTCAGAGTCGCCACTTGGGAGATTTATGGTGTCCCAAGTCACCGGTTGAATCCCGAATCGAGGAAAAGAATGACTCTGTATAACAGTCCGCGAACCAAAAATCTGAGTAAGGAATTCTGTTAACCCGGGAGAAGATGTTAGGCATTCCCGGGTTCCGTGTTTCTAGCACAGTCGCTCAACTGTCATATTTAGCTAAATATCTGATTTTAAAACCTGTTTTGACTTATGTGCTTTTTAACTTTTAAACCGCTTTTATTATTATTTTAAAAGAGAATTGCAACGTTGTGAAAACATGTCTCGAACCACGTCACATAAATGCACCCGTGGTTTTTGACACATTTCGACTTCGTTGAGATTTAGATTTGGGTCACATAAATGTGCACCCGAGTTTAAGAAAGTAATATTATTAAATGCCGGGCCTAAAGAAACTAGCATATCATTAACTTTGCGGGAAGCCATGAAATTCGCTAAACGGCTCGCCCCAAAGTCTAAAAGTATATGATTAAGAGGGCCACACAATGTATGGTTTTGTTTGGGCGCGGCGCACCTCATTTATTTTAAAAGCTAACCTAAAGGACTAAGATTTTTCTCTTATGGATTGTCTCTAAAAGAAACCTAATTAATTAGTATTGTTAATGACCCAGGACTAAATATTTGACTGGATTCAGTCCAATTTTATAATGCTAGCCCATCATGGGCCTTGGCACAGGCCCAAACAGAATCAAAGAGTCTAAATTGAGACTTCATGGCCTCAGCGTGGGCTGTTTGTGAAGTTTCTAATGCTTGGGTTTTGGAACAAGGCCCAAGTTGACAGAAGGCATGGGGTGAGTTCAGTTACACAACAAGCTCAAATTCAGGAAACAAAAGGGCTCAAAGTCTGATTTTCAACTTGAAGCAAAGCCTAAATATGCAATCAAATTTAAATTAAATAATGTCAGGCTATCACATTCGTAAGTAAACTCGAAACTGTTTTCAACCTGACAATGACTATCAACAATTAATCAACCTTTTAAAAAGTAAATAGGATTGCAAATTTTAACTACTAACACAATAACAGGGGTTTCAAGCTCTCACAGTTCGATTCCAATAGGGACGTGACTAAATGGTATTATCCTCATGCAGCCCTTATGACTAGTATAATTAAAGCTGAAAGAGCCTAGGATGTTCAATTCCTAAATGTCAACCATTATTTCAACATTAACCAAAGCTATATCATTAACGATTTCAGAATCAGATTTTTTATTACTGACCATCACAAACCTCCCATACCAAACTATCATAGGCCAAATGTCAGATTTAACTACAACACGAATTAAGGTGTAACCAAATTAAAACTGATGTTTCAACTCTTCACACAAATCAAATGAGTTTAACAGTTCTACATAACCTCAAACAGTCCAATTATACAAGTGATTCGAATAAACATAATTGCTCTATACTTTTGAACTAAGACAAAACATGAAAAGTCAGAAGTCATCTCAAACAGCATTTCACTTCATGTCCACAAGCTTGAAGATTACAGAATATGTACTTGGATGTTTGAAATATAAGAAGAAGAAGAAATCAGCAGCAATAACGAGCAGAGATCAGATAACAGCCCAGAAAGGAATTCGACAATCCAGGAAGGGTTTGAAATCAGACAGAACCAGGAAATCAACCATAAACAACTTGAATAAACCCAAATAAGCTTGATATTGAACCCAGCAATTCCAGAAAACCTTCAGCAATTAGGAACACCCAAAAATAACTTGAATAAACCCCAAAACGACTTGCAATTGAGTCCAGGAACACTAGGAACTCAGATTAACCAGCTAAACTTGTAAGCGATCTACAAAACCTCAATGTAACAGTATATTTTTGGAGTTTTCTACTATTTTTTTTAATTTTTCTAAGAAGTTTAAGATCTTAAAAAGGTTTCAAATTCCAGATCTAGTTTTTGAATCTGAAATTCAATTTTTAGCTTTTGGAAATTATAGAATATTTTTGGGGGGAATTTTTTAGAGGCTGAAACTTGTAAAAGAAGGCAGGGGGTGGGGGGCTACCTTTTATAGGTAGAAAATCAAAGGGAAGCTTCTAGATTGCACTACCCATTTTTCCCCTCTTTTTATTTTCAGTTGTGCACTACAATTCTTTTTTAATTTTCGTTTTTGCTTAAGTGTCCCTAAAGGGCTGACTTGTTTTCCAAGTTATACTACTAAATTTCTTAAATTCTGATTGGAACCCCATCTAGAATGTTCTAGGGGTTTCCAAATCAGTTAATTGCAAGATTCCTTTCCTTGAATTACCCCAATTACCCTTTATTCAATCTGAAACTTACCCAAAAAAAATTAACCGACCCAGCCCCTTAACCTTAGTAGTAACCATGGTTAGTTACCCCAAAAGGAAAAAAAAAATTCAGCTAAAGCCAAACAAATCCTAAAATTGAACTAATTACTTGAACTAACTAATCAAAACATGGTAATGGAATCCGATTAAACTATTAATCCAAACTAGACTTACTCACAAAACAAACCAGTAATTTAAACGATCTAACAATCAGATTATCAGTAATGAATCAGAACCAAATCAAACCAACACTAAAGATTAGAACAAAACAGAATCAATTATGGAGAAAAATTAAATGAGAGAAAACTTATTGACTTTCAATCGATCATTCCAAACTTAAACTAAAACCCAGGGCCTCAATTATCAACAAACCATACTTAAACTAATGATAGAATTAATTCATGCGGTCAATTATTAGAAATAAAACAAACAACTAAGAATAGAGAAGCGGAATCCTAATTATTGACCTCAAACAGGACCCCAAATCAATTAAAAAAAAAACCAATCAGACATGGAAGGGAAATTAACACGAAAAAAGAAAAGAATCGAAGAACTCACTGGTATACTTCTATAGTCCCGCCACTTCTTAGGTTTAAGATTCGACCCACTCCGGTGAGATTCGAGTGCTATTGACGATGGATTCGTCATGAGGGGGGTGAGGAGACCACGTGGTGTGAATTTGGTGAAATTTTGAAGATTTAGGGTTTTGGGCCTGAATGTCGATTTAAAATTCGAGGAATTTGGTGGAGATTTGAGGGAATCTAAACCTGGACATGGAAAGAGGAGGAGGAGAGGAGCATGAGGTGTGATTTTGGACCGGTTTGGGGTTGGTGCCGCCGCGGGCAGTGACGCCTGCATCTAGGGTTTGGATTATTCGAGATTTTTGACAGTGATTTAGGGGAAATAAAAGTGGGATTCATGGTGAGGAGGTTGAGATGAGGGGGAGGTGTAATTTTGGACGGGGTTGGAGCTTCGCCGCCGCCGTGGGCGATTTCCGGCGGCGGCTCAAGGCGGTGGGTGGCGGCGTTATTTTCTGATAATGGAGTGAGAGAAAAAACGTTGGGGGGTAGGGGGTGGTCTCCGACCGTTATATATCATTGAACATAGGCTTCCTGTCCGTTGGATCAATAAACATCGACGGTCAAGATTAAAACTTAACCAAACGACGTCGTTTAAGTGATAGGGAAGCTGGACCGGGTAGCTTTGGTTGGGCCTGGTCTGTTGGTCCATTTGGGCTGATGGTCTAGTTTAAAAAAATGGCCCAATTCCTTTTATTTTTTTAAAACAACTTAATTTCACTTCTCTTCTTCTAATTTTTGTTTTTATTTTGTGTTAAAGGCACGATTAAACTAACAAAACCTGGACTAAACTAAAATTAAACTAATTGATTCTCCTAAAAACTAACTAAATCCCAATTTAAAAAGAAAAACTAAACAAAAAATGTAAAAGACTATTTTATTTATTTATTTTTTGTTGTTGTTATTTTTCTCTTATTTTTGCGATATTAGTTAACTGGTGAGCCTAAAAATATAAAATTGTATTTTAAAAGCAAATGTGTTATTTTTAGTATTTTTATGGATTATGTCGAACTAAAAACACACACAAAGATGCAAACAATTAACAGAAAATCTAACAAAAATCCACAAAATTTCCAACACTGAAAGAAGTTATTTTATTTTGAATTTCTGGGATTAATTCATGTAGGGCAAAAATCACGTGCTCACACCTTTTTCCTTCACTTCACTTGGTCTTTGATACTTGAACAGGTTTCACTATGTTTTGAGCCGATCTTTGACATTTCGTCACTTTGTCGCTCACAACCTGTGAGCATTTTAGGACTATTTTGTAGCAATTTATACTCAAAGCATAGGCAAATAGGGACATAAAACACGTTAAAATCCTAATTATCAACTCCCCCAAACTTAAACCTGTGCTTGTCCTCAAGCAAACAAAATAAGACCCACCCCTCGAAGGAACATCCAAGTAATTCCCGCTATCCTAAAGTAACCTCGACAAACATCAATTGGGACTAAAAATTGCCCTCAATACAAATGCATCATTAACACATTTAGACTTTGAAAACTATGGATCAAGTGTGACTCAAGCGCATCAAAGTTGACACATTTCATCAAAGAACTTCTCTCAATTACTTTGGTCATTGTGGAACCTAAACTCACACGTCCTCAACTATCCCTAAGCGAACATTACCTTTTAGATTATTGACACACAAACCGAGGTTGATGGACTTTCACTCATCTCTCTCAAGAAGAAGGTCACAAGTCCGGCTCTAGGTACCATATGCTTTCCCCTTATGTAAGTATCCACTAATGTAGGACTCCTTCAACTCAAGATCATATAGGGCTTTTGTGGAGTCATTGTAAAGGCTTTTGGGTAAGGGTAGGACATGTTTTTGTTCAAGTGAGTTCAATCTTCCCTTAAACACTTCTTCTGATTCATTTTGGTACACTTTCTTGACTCATTTGAGTGCTTCACTTCTTTTCAAGGGGTTAGAGGGACATATTGTCACTCTTTCTTATGTAATTAAGAGCATTTCTCCTTTTTCTACTTTTTTCACACCTTTTTCACTTTTGTTTTCCTTGAATCCCTTTTTTTTCTTGTTCACATTGGTCTTTCTTTTTATGTTTTTCTTTCCTTTCTTTTTCATTACCTTCCTTTTCTTTTGCTTTTGTACCTTTTACCACTTTGTTTCCTTTCTTGTCTCTCCCCCCAAACTTAGACATTTACCATTACTCAAGGGAAGATTTGGGTGCCAAGAGAGGGTATCATTAAGAACGGGTATAGACTTGTAGCATCGGTTCTTGAAAGAAAAAGGTTTAAGGCTCAAAAAGGTTAACTGGTGATCATCTAATTGGTAGGCCATGGAATTGTTCAACTTGACATTTGGATCAAGGAGAGCCTATAATCACTTCTCAAGTCAAATTTCACCTATGATTTCGCCTCAACAAATATTCAGGGCAAGTTCTAGACCATTGGCTCGGGACTTGGACTCACGATTCGATTTCTCACCACACACACTCAAGGATTGCTAACGACATCGAGTCGAGGGCCCACAATGACCTTAGTTACGATTTAAGCACACAATGGCCCGAAAAGACCACATGATGATTGTTTGGTCAACACAAGAGCCTCAAGGCCACGACTTTCACCATCTTAAACACAATATTATATCTTTGACCATAGGGTCAAAGGCAAATGTGCTAGGCCCAAGTGAAGCTTTACTTGAGGTACCCTTAACTACAACTATCCAAAAACAAAAATAAAAATAAAAAATGGACTCAAACCCCTAAGAAGGTTGTCACGCCATCTATCATTGGGAAGAGCCACCCGGTTCGCAAACTACTCCACCATTGGAAAGAACTGTGGCATTAAGAAAACCAAGGGCTTATTGAAAATGCCAAAAACAAAACAAAAGGCTACGAGCCTATCTATAAAGCTAAAAATGAAAAATTTTGCGAAAATAGAAAACCGAATGAATATGTATAATAGGGGAGTAGAATATACAACGAGGGATAAATATATACAGAAATGTAACATTATATACAGACCAAAAGAGAGAATAAAAGTACGATAAAGGTAGCTAAATGTAAAGTTATATACAGCCCAAAATAGAAAATCAAAGTAAAGCAAAAGCTATCAATCTATATATACAGTCATCCAGATAATCAAAAAGTAGGGCGCATCCCCATGAATAAGAGCTGGCATTGTCCCCAATGCCAACTACACAAATAAGCATAAAAATCAATGAAAGGATATAGAAAAGCTCCCTAGGACTAGTCCGTCTGCATGGGATCCTCAGTGGTCCCCTGGTCCTTTGTATGGGCGGGAACCTCAGACTGGTTCCCAGACTCCTGCTGCTCAGCTACTGGGACTGTGACCTGCTCCTGGACCGGCTGAATGCTAGGTGCAGCATGTGGCAAATCGGAAGGGGTTTCCTGTGGGACTGCCATCTCAATCACTGCATCAGCTGTACTGGGGAGCTTCCTCTTCTTCTTAGGCTACCTGGGTGCCTGCTCCTGCTGTGCCTCTATTACTGGTGCTGCTGGATCTGGGACTGGGTCCCTGAATAACAAGTCTAAAGGCATCTGATCTGCCAATAGCTTGTCCACATTTGTCTTGAGCTACTTCACAGACTCCTTAGAAGCCCGTGTTTTCCTCAGCTTCCTGTGCTCCTTAGCAAGCTCCTTCAGAGCCTTGCCATGTGACTCCACAGCAGTAGTCAAAGTGGCCTGTGTCTCCATAATCTTTTCCTGGTTTTCCAGGAGCTTCTTCAAAGTGTCCTCAATGGACTAAGAAATCTGGGCTGGCTGAGGTGCTGCCTGAGTCTGAATAGTGGAGGACAAAGTGGACAACTTAGAAGTCGCAGCCGACATCCAGTTGTTCAAGCTAGCCAAGGACTGACTCAACTGATGGGCAGTGAAGGGATGAGTCTTTGAAGATGGCACCCCCGGGCCCCCTGAAGTACTGGGACCAACAGAAGAGGATGGTCATGGAGGCAAGTCTACAACTGTAGTGGCAGCAGGCTCGGTGGAAGGCTCGACAACAACTGGCTCCTCAGACTGGCCAGTTAGGACAGAGGTAGGTGGCTTGTAGTTCTTGGATTTAGGGTTGTCCGAGCCCTGCATGCTGTACTAAGATTAAGGGGCCAAAGGCTTGGTCTTGATGTCATACCTTTTCTTCTCGACCTCCAGATCCCTAAAATACATAGAAAGGGTGTTGGGAAAAGAGTAGTTCCGGTCATGTTCCTGTCCCACAGCAGAAATCACCCTCGACATCACATTACCCACATTGATAGGGTACCCAGCCATAATAGATGCAACAAGAATAGCCCGGGTAAGTGGAATAGTATTATCGTGGGTAGAAGGGTCAAGCCGACTGCATACAAATGTCAACCACCCTCAAGCCTCAAAGTTGAAGGTATTCCGGAATAATTTCTTCCCCACTTGTAGCCACTGTGACACAGTACCCAGGATCGCTAAGAACTGAGCCAACCAAGGACGGACTTCCTCCCCCATCCCTAACTTTGAAAGATAAAGTGACTCATCCTCATCTCGGAACCCCAAATAGTCATTCAAAGAGGTGCCATCAAACAACACTACTTTGTCTCTCACTTTGGTCGCCTTAGTATCCTTGACATTGTGAGCCACGTTAGAGTAAAATTCCCTAACCATATGCTCATTTTCATCAATGCACTTCTCCGAGAAAAACTCCCAGCCATGCCTAGTTCGGAACTCCCTTTGCACGTTCGGGTTGTGGGGTAAAAGGTCAGTGTCAATAAAACTTCTCTCCGGTATCAAATTCCTCACCGGCCACCACTCTCTAAACTTGTGAAATGCCACTTGATTGACAAATCGATCTTCCCAAACTTCAGATTTTATAGTTCTTTCAATATCCCCAATCTGAGGCTCACCTCCCTCATCTTTGCCTGCACTCTCCCCAGATAATAAAGCTGTGGGGGAGGTGGAGTATTTCCCACTACCGACTGCGGACTCGTCATAAGAATCCGAGACTACATTCACTGGTTTTTTGGAAGTGGGTGATGGTGGAGGGGTATCAACTAGGTGGAGGGGGTCGGTTATGTGAGTTGGGATTGAATTTGAGGAGATCCTTTTGGAGGGCACATACTCAATCCCCAACAAATGAAAAGCAACCTTATCAGTAGCTTTTATCAATTTCTGGGTCTTTTTTATGTTTTCTCGAGCCTGGGGAGTGAGTTTGGCGATTCTCTTACCTTTACCCCCTCGAGAGGAACCACATCTCCCGGGTTGTTGTGATTGTTTGCTGCCCATTTGTCTAACCATGATCTGAAAAAACACGCATCTAACATTGTTAGTTTAAGCACATGCAATGAAACAGGTGAATGATACAGGAGGAACACACAATTGATTGCAGAACACAGCGGCAGGACAGGGTGTAGTACTTAGTATCGCGGACCACACAAAACAAGGACGCGGCCGCGTTGGAGGCACCGCAAACCGCGCAAAAGTGATCGCGGTCCGCGCTGGGCAAGGGCCTCCGAAACAAGCTCTCTGAATCTCCCACCATGGACCGCACAAAATAAGGACACGGCCGTGGTAGGCCAGCGCGAGCCGCATAAAAGTGCAATGCGGCCGCACTGGAAACAGTTTAATTGCAACAGAAGAACTTCGCGGACCGCGCAAAAATGCAACGCGGACCGCATTGAGCTAGGGTTAGGGACTGAGTTAGGGTTTCATGATTTCTTCCATTTTTGTTCAATTTTTGACTCCTACTTGTCCCTACTCAGTTACCCAATCCATAAGCATGTTTATCATACAAAAAACTAGCAAGAAATCTAACCTAAACTAGTAATTCAAAGAAAAATGGGAAGAGATGAAAACTAAGAAATTAATTATCCATGAGTGCATGAGATGTTACTATATTGATGAAGAATGAGTGCAATTAATCCAATCAAGCAAGAAGAACGGGCTCCAAAAATGATGAACAGTAAAGTTAGGGTTCTGGGGTGTCAAATTGCGAAAAGGGTAAAATGAGACCCTTGGTCTCTATTTATAGACACCCAGTGGGGCCCATACTCACCTACCAGCGCGGCCGCGTAACAATGACCACAGACCGCGCTGGGTTTTTGTCATGCAACCTTGCACTAAGCAGCCCACGCGGACCATACAAAAATGCACCGCGGCTGCATTAAAAACTTCAGAGAGCACCATACTTTAGGCTTGCCAGTGCGGACCGCGCAAAACTGCACCGCGGCCGCACTGGAAAACTTCAGAGACTACAATTTCTTTCCTTTTGTTTTGCACTGCTTCAACACAATCCCTGCAACATCTCACAAACAATTAGCTAAAAAATCCTAAGCTACAAAGAAAATCAAAGAGAAAGAAAAAGACATGGGTTGCCTCCCAAGAAGCACCTGATTTAACGTCGCGGCACGATGTATGTTACCATCACATCACTTCAATGAATGAGTGCCACCACATGGCTGTCATCAAACTTCCCCAAATAATGCTTGACACGATGCCCATTGACCCTAAATACTTCACCATTCTTGTTCTTGAGATCAAGAGCATCAAAATGAGTCACACATACCACTTCAAATGTCCCACTCCACTTTGACTTGAGCTTTCCCGGAAATAACCTCAACCGGGAGTTGAAAAGAAGAACCATATCACCAACCTTGAATTCCTTTCCCCGAGCATATTTGTCGTGAAGATACTTCATCTTGTACTTATACAAGGACGAGCTGGATTAGGCATGAAATCTAAACTCATCAAGCTCATTTAGTTGCTCAACACGGAGATTTTCCGCAACATCCCATTCCAAGTTCAACTTCCTCAAGGCCCACATAGCCTTGTGCTCCAATTCTACCGGAAGATGGCAAGCTTTTCCAAATACCAATCGGTAAGGGGACATACCAATTGGGGTCTTATAAGCCGTCTGGTACGCCCATAGAGCGTCATCCAACTTTTTCGACCAGTCGATTCTATTAGCATTAATCGTCTTGGACAAGATACTCTTTATTTCACGGTTGACGACTTCCACTTGACCACTAGCTTGAGGATGATAGGGGTAGTCACCTTGTGTTTTACTCCATAATTGGCAAGTAATGAATCAAAAGCCTTGTTGTAAAAGTGAGACCCCCATCACTAATGATAACACGAGGAGTGCCAAACCTTGTGAAGATACTCTTTTTTCAAAAATGCCACAACACTCGGGGATTCATTGTTGGGAAAAGTCACGGATTCAACCCACTTCAAGACATAATCCACCGCCATGAGAATGTAAGTGTTCCCACAAGAGTTCACGAACGGACCCATGAATCGACGCCCCAAACATAAAAAATATCCACCTCGAGAATCATATTGAGAGGCATCTCATCTCTTTTTTAAATTCCGCAGACTCTTTGGCATGCATCACATCTCTTTACCAAATCTGTAGCATCCTTAAATAAAGTTGGCCAATAGAAACTGCAACTCAAAACCTTTGAATCCATCCTCACCCCTCCATGATGGCCACAATAGGGAGAGGAGTGATAAGCCTCCAATATGATCAATTGTTCACCTTCCGGGACACATCTTCTTATCACACCATCCGTGCAAATTTTAAACAAGTACGACTCATCCCAATAAAAATCCAAACTATCCCGTTTGAGTTTCTTCGTCTGGTTGGAAGAGAGCTCACACGGGACAATTCCGGTCACAATGAAGTTGGCGATGTCCGCGAACCATGGAATGTCACACCTAGACATGGAAAGAAGTTGCTCGTCGGGGAATGCATCATTTATTTCAAGGCTGTCACTTGGCCTCCCTTCTTTATCTAACCGGGACAAATGGTCCGCAACTTTATTTTCACTTCCCTTCCGGTCCACTATTTCTAAGTCGAATTCTTGAAGGAGTAGCACCCATCTCATCAATCTCGCCTTGAAATCCTTCTTGGACATCAAATACCTAAGGGCGACATGGTCCGTGTGTACAATCACCTTGGCCCCCATAAGATAAGGCTGAAATTTTTCCATGGCAAATACAATTGCCAACAATTCCTTCTCCATCACCGTGTAATTCCGTTGAGCTTCATTCATAGTCTTGCTTGCATAGTACACGGGATGGAACATTTTACTAATTCGTTGGCCTAACACCGCCCCCACCACAACGTCACTTGCATCACACATTAGTTCAAAGGGCAAACTCCAATTAGGAGGTGATGATAGGAGTTGAGGTCAACTTGTGCTTTAAAATTTCAGAGGCCTCCATGCATTTTTCATCAAAAAGAAACTTGGCATCTTTCTATAGAAACTTTCAAAGTGGATTCACAACCTTCGAAAAATCTTTCATGAACTGCCGGTAGAACCCGGCATGCCCAAGAAAACTCCTCACCCCTTTGACAGAAGTAGGGGGAGGAAGCCTCGAAATGACCTCGATTTTGGCCTTAGCAACTTCAATTCCTCACTTTGAGATCTTGTGACCCAACATTATACCTTCTTCTACCATAAAGTGGCATTTTTCCCAATTGAGAACGAGGTTAGTTTCTTCACATCTAGCAAAGACCCTATCCAAATTTACCAAGCATTCCTCAAATGAATCCCCAACCACGCTGAAATCATCCATGAATACCTCCAAGATATCCTCCACCATGTCGGTGAAAATAACCATCATGCAACGTTTGAAGGTCGCCGGAGCATTACATAGTCCAAATGGCATTCTCGAGAAAGCGAACGTGCTGTAAGGACATGTAAAGGTCGTCTTCTCTTGGTCATCTGGGGCAATTGGAATTTGATTATAACCCGAGTAACCATCTAGAAAATAATAGAAAGCCTGGCCCGCAAGACGATCGAGCATTTGGTCAAGGAATGGTAACTTGTCACCTTGTTAAGCTTCCTATAATCCATACAAACTCTCCAACCCATAACCGCCCGAGTCGGAATAAGCTCATTGTTGGCATTGGTCACTACCGTCATCCCACCTTTCTTTGGCACACATTAGACCGGAGAGGTCCATGAGCTATCGGAGATTGGATAAACCACACTGGCATCAAGCCACTTGATAACCTCTTTCTTTACCACTTCTTGCATCGCCTCATTTAGTCTTCTTTGATGTTCAAGTTAAGGCCTTGCATACTCCTCCAATATGATTTTATGCATGCACAAGGCGGGGCTTATTCCCCGAATATCGGCCAATGTCCATCCAATCGCCTTTTTGCACTTTTGAAGAACCGCCAAAGTGGCGTCAACCTGCATGTTAGTTAAGCAAGACGAAAGAATAACAGGTAAAGTGGAATTTGAACCCAAGAATTCATACCTGAGGTATGGAGGAAGGGGATTCAACTCCAACACCGGTGGCTCCTCAATCGATGGCTTTGTTTGTGGAGTTTTGCAGTATTCAAGATCCAAATATAACTTTCTAGGATCATATGAATATGAACCCATACCATGCAATGCATTCACGCACTCCACTCTACCGGCATCATCATTGACATCCATGTTAAGAATCATGTTCTCAAGAGGATCTTCAACATTTATCATGGAACTTGTGCCACCCACTAGTACAGCTTTGACAATGTCCACAAATGAACACACCTCCGTGCTATTTGGATGTCTTATTGATTTGCAAACATGGAATACCACCTTCTTATCTCCCACACGGAATGTCAACTCACCTACTTCAGCATCAACCAATGCCTTCCTCGTAGCTAGGAAAGGTCTCCCAAGAATAATCGGCACTTTAAAGTCCACCTCACAATCCAAGATAACAAAATCAGCCGGCAATATAACTTATCCACTCAGACAGAAACATCATCAATTATACCCAAAGGTCTCTTCATCGACCAGTCTGCCATTTGAAGTCTCATCGAGGTTGCTCGAGGTTGCCCAATTCCCAAAGTCTTGAAGACCGAGTACGGCATCAAATTAATGACAGCCCCCAAATCACAAAGGGCTTTGGCAAAATCCGTGCTTCCGATTGTACAAGGAATAGTAAATGCTCCAGGATCCTCAAGCTTTGGAGCCATAGAGTGAACAATAGAACTCACTTGATGCGTCATTTTAATTGTTTCACACTCCATCGACCTCTTCTTAGTTACCAAATCCTTCATAAACTTTGTGTACCCCAGCATTTATTCAAGTGCCTCCACCAACGGCACATTGATAGTAAGATTTTTCATCATTTCAATGAACTTTTTGAATTGATGGTCACTCTTGTGCTTTGCTAATATTTGAGGATAAGGAGGGGGTGGCCTAGGCAAGGGTGCCTTGGCCTTTGGTACAACCGGTTCAGGTATATCAATCACGTGTTCCCTAGACGGGTTCACGACATCTTGAATTTCAAACTCGACTTCATTATCAATATTAATCCGCACATCATTGGTCACATTTTGTTCAATCACATCATCAACGTTCATAGGCACATCATCATCATGCAACATAACATCATTCTCCACAACTTGATTTTCATTCGAGGCATGCACATCACCGCCTCTTCCACTTCTTGTTGTAACCGCCATCACATGATTGTTAGCTCCCTTCGGTTTCACTACAGTATCACTTGATAGAGCACCCTTATGTTGAGTGTTCAACGATTGAGAGATTTGGCCAAGTTGCACCTCCAAATTCCGAATAGAGGTGTTATGAGAAGCCAATTGAGCATCAGAGTCTTGGTTCTTCTTCATCATTTGTTCGAACATCATCTCTATTCTCCCCATATCACTACCCGAAGAACTAGACCCTTGAGATTAAAAGGGAGGTGGATTGTTCGATTGTTGGTACATGGGGGGCCTTTGAAAGCCTTGCCCCCGGTTGCCTTGATTTCCGCTATTATTCTACCCTCCTTGATTATTGTTATTGTTGCTCCAATTGTTATTGTTCCCGTTCCAATTGCCTTGATTATTACCTTGGTTACCCAAATTGTTGTTTTGATTGTTATTGTTCCAATTGCCACTACTTTGCTGTTGGTTGTTATTCCAATTACCGCCACCTTGTTGATTGTTATTATTCTAATTGCCACCACCTCGTTGATTGCCCCAAATTCCTTGGGGACGCCATTGTTGATTTCCTTGATTTCCTCTATTCCCTTGGTAGTTATTGACATATTGGACTTCCTCGCTTTGATCATCATAACACTCATTCGAATAACCACCACCATCATTGTTTTTGAAAAAATTCCTCACAGTTACCTTGAGGTTGTTATTGCCCTCTTTGCCTCCTTTTCAACATAGACACACCTTCCATTGTATTGACTCAGCGCAGGTTTTGGACTCGTTGCAATTGCACCTTCGCCAATTGATTCATAGTTGTTGTAAGTTCGGCTATAGCTTAGCCGTGGTCATGCAACTCTTTATGCAAATGGATGACCGTGGGGTCACCTTGAGGTGTCGGCCATTTCGTCAAGTACATCACATGCCTCTTGGTAAGAAAGCTTCATAAAGTTCCCTCCGGCTAATTGGTTCACAATGCACTTATTAGTGGTGTTGATGCCCCGATAAAAAGTTTGTTGTATCATCGCCTCGGTCATGTCATTATTGGGGCACTCTTTCACCATTGTTCTATATCTTTCCCATATCTCATGCAAAGGTTCCATTGGCTCTTGTTTGAAAGTTAGAATCTCATCCCGAAGAGCCGCCATATGACTTGGAGAAAAGAACTTGGCAATGCATTTGTCTGCCAATTCATCCCATGTGGTGATAGAATGATTGGGGAGCCTCTCTAACCAATCCAACACTTTACCCGGAAGAGAGAACGAGAAAAGACTCAATTTCAACGCATCTTCGGACACGTTTGTTTGCTTGCTACCCCAGCATATATCTACGAACCCCTTCAAGTACTTATAAGCATTTTGATCGGAGGCGCCCGTGAAATACCCTCTTTTCTCGAGCAAGGTCAACATAACATTTGTGATTTGAAAGTTCCCCACCCGGATTCGGGGAGGAACAATAGCACTGGTGCATCCTTGATTGGGTAGAACTCTTGGGGCCACTCTTGGTGGAGGTGGAGGAGGGTCTGGAATGTTCTCATTCGGAATAGCATTTGCATTGGCATTTCGACCTCTCCTTTGAGCTTGAGGTAATATCTCTTCTTGTTCAAGATCCTCAACCTCTTCCCCCGCGACCATGTTGCCAAAAGGGTCATTTGCATTTAAAGCCATGTGTACCTGAGTGATTGACACCAATAAAATTAGTAAAAAGAAGGAAAGAAAAGCAAAACACAAAACTAACTAAACAGATAGTCAACACCGTAAGCTCCCCGGCAACGGTGCCAAAACGTGATCGCTGCCGGTTCAACGCTACATTAATGTAGGAAGAGCGGGTCGCAATAGATTTTACCCGAATGGTTCGGGATTGAATTTTTAAGGGAGCTAGTATTGGAGTTGTATTGTCTGTCTAGCCTAGAGATGCATTTGTGCTTCTAATTGTACTTCAAATGTTTTTGGGTTTTTATATTTATAACTACTATTATGAACTAAGGATTAAAACTAAATTATGCTAAGGGAATGTTGCTAAGTTGTAATTAATGGGAGAAAGGCACTAGGGTCATGGCATTACCTAGGTGGCTAATTAACGGGTAGATGCTACTAAGGATAGATTGACATATTTGGGGCTTATGCTATAACCGTTGCACAATTATACCCACTCTCACACCTCTCGGTAGAGAGAGTGATTTTGCCCAATTGACTCTCTCGAGACCAATTGGGTAGGCCAATTAAACCAAGCAACTAGGGTTCAAGTAGGGTGATTACTCTCTTGAGATTTAACCCATCAATTGGGACTATCATTTCTCATGGGTCCATCCCAATTCCTTGTTGGGTCAATTTTGGGGTCATGGTCTCTCTTTCTCAAGAAGAGTTAAACCCACAAAGCTAGAATCAGTGTTTGCAACCACCAATCCTTAATTAAAACATAAAATCACCCAAATAACAAATACCCAATATCAATCTATCATTGGAATACAACACCCATCAGTTACCCACACTAGGGTTGAGCCACAACCCTAGCTAATAGGTTTAGCTAGACATAATTAAAGAAGAAACAGAAGAAATAGACGAGGAACTAAACATATTAATTAATTACTAAGTAGAATCTTCAATAATAAAGAGAAAAAGCTCCAAAAATGGCTACAATATTCGGTCTCACGAGCTCAGCTACGTTCAGAGCATAAAAATCTCCCTAAAAATGGTAAATGTTCTATTTATACTAGGCTGGAAAAACTGGACAAAAATACCCCTGCGGCGTCAGCGCGGACCGCGCAAAAAGGACCGCGTCCGCACTGGCTCTTGAACTCATAATCTCAGCTCTCTGAAGTTGAGCACCGCGGACCGTGAGAGAATGCATCGCGGCCGCGGTGGATGTTGGCGCGGCCGCACATAAGTGAACGCAGAGCGCATTGCTTGAAATGGCCAAAAAGTCAGCTCTTTGAATCTCGTTCGCGCGGATCGCGCAAAAGTGTAGCGCGGCCGTGTTGCTTTGGTCTCCAAATTGCTAGTCTCTGAATCTCATTTGTACGGACCACGTAAAAGCATGAAGCAGCCGTGAAGCATGGGCACGGGCCGCGAGAATCCAACCACGGCCGCGTGACTGTCAACTTGAAGATGTCATCTCTCTGAACCTCCTAGTGCGGCCGCTGTCACAGTTGCGCAGTCCGTTCTAGTCCCCTTTTCCTTTACTTCACTTGGTATTTGATACTTGAGCAGGTTTCACTCGGTTTTGAGCCGATCTTTGATATTTCGTCACTTTGTCGCTCAAACCTACAATCAAGCACAACCTATGAGCATTTTAGGACTATTTTGTAGCAATTTATACTCAAAGCATAGGCAAATAGGGGCATAAAACACGTTAAAATCCTACTTATCACTAGGCTTACCTAGTCTTAGAGATTAGGTGTCTTCACGACATCCTACGAAGGAAAATTGGGTCGTGACAAGTTGGTATCATAGCTCTAGGTTCATAGGTGCTACGAGTCATAATCGAGTTTAGTAGAGTCTTGCCGATCGGTACGGAGACGTCTACACTTATCTTCAAGAGGCTACAGAACTATTAGGAAAATTTCACTTCCTTCATTCCTATCTTGCGAGTTTATTGATCTCGAAGTTTGAAATTTTGTCATTCTATTTTCTCACAAATAGTGAGAACATATTAATTAATTACTAAGTAGAATCTTCAATAATAAAGAGAAAAAGCTCCAAAAATGGCTACAATATTCGGTCTCACGAGCTCAGCTACGTTCAGAGCATAAAAATCTCCCTAAAAATGGTAAATGTTCTATTTATACTAGGCTGGAAAAACTGGACAAAAATACCCCTGCGGGGTCAGCGCGGACCGCGCAAAAAGGACCGCGTCCGCACTGGCTCTTGAACTCATAATCTCAGCTCTCTGAAGTTGAGCACCGCGGACCGTGAGAGAATGCATCGTGGCCGCGGTGGGTGTTGGCGCGGCCGCACATAAGTGAACGCGGAGCGCATTGCTTGAAATGGCCAAAAAGTCAGCTCTCTGAATCTCGTTCGCACGGACCGCGCAAAAGTGTAGCGCGGCCGTGTTGCTTTGGTCTCCAAATTGCTAGTCTCTGAATCTCATTTGTACGGACCACGTAAAAGCATGAAGCGGCTGCGAAGCATGGGCATGGGCCGCGAGAATCCAACAGCGGCCGCGTGACTGTCAACTTGAATATATCATCTCTCTGAACCTCCTAGGGCGGCCGCTGTCACAGTTGCGCAGTCCGCACTAGTCCCTTTTTCCTTTACTTCACTTGGTCTTTGATACTTGAGCAGGTTTCACTCGGTTTTGAGCCGATCTTTGATATTTTGTCACTTTGTCGCTCAAACCTACAATCAAGCACAACCTATGAGCATTTTAGGACTATTTTGTAGCAATTTATACTCAAAGCATAGGCAAATAGGGGCATAAAACACGTTAAAATCCTACTTATCACTAGGCTTACCTAGTCTTAGAGATTAGGTGTCGTCATGACTTCCTACGAAGGAAAATTGGGTCGTGACAAGTTGGTATCATAGCTCTAGGTTCATAGGTGCTACGAGTCATAATCGATTTTAGTAGAGTCTTGCCGATCGGCACGGAGACATCTACACTTATCTTCAAGAGGCTACAGAACTATTAGGAAAATTTCACTTCCTTCATTCCTATCTTGCGAGTTTATTGATCTCGAAGTTTGAAATTTTGTCCTTCTATTCTCTCACAAATAGTGAGAACACGAGCTGTTGTTACCGCTACTGCTGCCCCAGAGCTGTGTTGTTAGGGGCCGAGGAAGAGGCAGAGGACGAGGATGAGCACAAGCTAGAGCACCTGTTAGGACAACAGTTGAGGAGCCTCCAGTAGCTCCGGTTGGGGGACAGGTACCGTAAACACCTGCTGTTACCCAGGAGTTCAAGAGACTTTAGCATAGTTCCTAAGCATATTTGGTGCATTGGCTTAGGCGGGTTGACTCCGGCTGCACCAACTTCTTCACAGATCGGGGGAGGATCTCACACTCCTGCCACCCGTACTCTAGAGCAGCGAGTCCACATTGGTCAGGTTCCAGGTGTCATGCCAACACAATATGTTGTTCCAGTTTAGCCATTAGTTAGGGAAGCAACATATGAGGAAACAACATAGACTTGCGAGGTTCAAGAAGTACTCCTACTTTTAGTAGTTTGGCTTCAGAGGATGCGCATGGGTTCCTAGGGGAGTGCTACCATATTCTTCGCACTATGGGTATCGTGGAGACAAGTGGGATTGCTTTTACTACGGTCTACCTTAAATGAGAGACATATTAGTGGTGGCGAGCATATGACTTGGGTAGTCTGGCCGATGCAGCTTCACTTTCATGGGTTCATTTTCAGGGGATGTTCTTGAGAGAATTTGTTCCCTAGACCCTTCGGGATGCATGGCGCATGGAGTTTGAGCAGCTGTGCCAGGGTACTATGTTAGTGTCAGAGTATGCCCTTATATTCAATGAATTGTCCATACATGCACCTACCCTAGTTTCTACAGTTAGAGAGCGAGTCCGCAGGTTCATTTAGGGACTCAATCATGATTAGGGGTGTTCATGGTTCGGTTTGGGTCGATTTTTCCCTAAAAAGAAACCAAACCAAGTAAGTCAGTTTTTCAAATATTGGAACCAAACCAAACTAATTAAGTCGATTATTTATAAATTCGATTTTTGTTGGTTTTTTTCGTTTATTTATCAGGTTTTTTCTTAAATATGATACATACACTACCAAACACATATTGCGGTGACTACATTTTAAACGTAACACTATCAAACCAATTGTTCTTTGAGAAATCTATCATTTACCAAGATATGTTGATGATAAGTAAATCAAATAATGATGAATAATTTAAGTAAATTAATTAAAAATCGATTATTTTTAACATGAAATAAATTCTTGTACTTAGCAAAAGAAAACTACCAATCAAACTAGAATGTAAAGGCAAAGAATTAGATTATTATAATAGTAAAGGACTAGACTAAAAATACAAACGACTAATATGTACCATAAAATTTTAGAAACTATATATAAAAATATAAATATATATAGGTGTAATAATAAATATGAATAGCTACTTTTATAGCCGGTTTGGTTCGGTTTTTTCGGTTATTTTATTATTAAAACCAAACTCAAACCAAATTTGATTGATTTTTAAACCAAAACCAAACTAAACCTAAAAAGTATCGGTTTTTTATGGTCGATTCTTTTTTGGTTTTTGGTTTGGTTAAGTTTTTCGGGATTTTATGAACACCCCTAGTCATGATATCTGGTTTGACATGGCTCGAGAGTTAGAATCAAATGTTTTATTTCAGCAGGTAGTAGAGATCGCCCTTCGATTAGAGGGCATAAGGGGCCAGGAGAGAGACGACAGGGAGGCTAATAGGCCTCGTAAATCGGAAAGACCCATTGGTTCCTATTTTGGCTGCAGTGTACAACATGGTAGAGGTTTTGTAGGTCGGCCAGTTTAGTTTGCACTTCAAGCTTCGCACAGTGTTTCAGGTACCCATGGGTCTCAAGGTGTCGACGCCCCCTTTTTCCCCCTTTCTAAAAGAAAGAAATCGGGTTTACGACATTATGGACAAAACAACTCTTATTCCCTTTTGAGGAATCGAGTTATGGAATTTGAAGAGTCGCCACCTAATGATTATAGTGCATTAGGACACTTCAAAGAAAAAAAGAAGATTTGAAAGAAAACCAGAGTTTGGGTAAGGGCTTGAGATTATCTGGAGTGGAAGGTGTTAGGCATCCCTCAAGATCCACTAGTGTGGTTCCCGGCCATGCTTAATTGTGAATTTAAAGAAGTAGAAGAAATCAAGTAAGATTTACACATAATAGTTACAAATAAGTTTGAAACTTTGAAAAGAAAAGGGAAGAATAGACAGTCTTTAGAAAGGGAGTTGATGCAAAGAAATGAAAGCACTTAAGGAAAAGAAAAGAAAGGAGGCCCGACGTTTAAATACAATATGGATCACATCAATGCAATACCCAGCAATCACTCCTCAAAATAGGGGTCGCACGAGATATTAGAACACCGGTCATCATATCCATATTCTACCCTTCCTACCCCGCTAAGGTATTTAAACGCGATTAGTATCGTTACTTATTGCATGCTATTACCCGTCCCAACCTATCAGTCCCGGGGTATTAGAACTTCTAATCCTAAAGGGAAGGAAAGGGGTAGGGGCATATATGAGGTTTAAAAGGACAAAATACTAGTGGCGACAACCAAAACAAATAGCAAATAATAGGGAGTTGACAAACAAGCATATAAGGCTTACGTAAGACCCCTTAAATCAGACAACACATGGTTTACCATGCCTTGCACATACCGATTTGGTCTTTAAGTTAAATTTAACGGCGGACGGACTAGTTTAACACATAGAGTTGGATAAAAAGTCTGCATTAGGCAACCCGGATACAATTGTCAATAATTGAGGTATTTTAAGCGAGTCATTTAGAAAAAAAGCACTATTTTCAGAAAAGGACCTAATGCAGAAAAGTTTAAAACAGAAGATTGAAAATTGCAGAAGTTCAGAGATGAATTCGAGAATTAACAGACTGATTTGATTAAGACACAGGAGAAATGTAAAAAGAGTTTTAAGAAAAGGTGCAAATATTTAAAAAGAAAGAGTTGAAAATCTGTTTTGAAAGATAGCTTCAAGAGATGGATAGAAATTCAGGCAGAAGGTTTAAAGGCA
>MU708437.1:0-12415 GCA_026770625.1 Nicotiana glauca
CAAACACAATAATGGAAAGGCCATTATGGATTCAAATGTAGCTAATTGTGATGATTCAGATTTCTCATTAGTTACGACGGAGCCATCAACATTATCAGATATATGGTTGATTGACTCAGCTTGTAGCTATCATATATGTCCCAATAGGGACTGGTTCGTGGAATTTCAAGAAGGAGAATATAGAGTCATCCACATAGCGGATAACAACCCTCTTACCTCATATGGCATTGGTTCAATACGATTAAGGAACCATGATGGAATGACCAGAACATTAAAAGATGTTCGATATGTACCGGATTTGAAGAAGAATCTCATCTCTGTGGGAGCCCTAGAATCAAAAGGGTTCAAAATTGTTGCAGAAAATGGAGTGATGAGAGTATGCTCTAGTGCACTAGTGGTAATGAAGGCCAATCGGAAGAACAATAACATGTACCGTTATCTTGGTAGTACAGTTATTGGGACAATGACAGTAATATCTAGTGACGAAAAAGAGGCAGAAGCAACCAGGTTATGGCACATGCGCTTGGGACATGCTGGAGGAAAATCCTTAAAAACTCTATCAGATCAAGGATTGTTAAAGGGAGTAAAAGTTTGCAACTTGGAGTTTTGCGAGCATTGTGTCAAAGGAAAACAGACAAGGGTTAAATTTGGTACATCGATCCATAATACTAAAGGCATTTTGGATTATGTACACTCTAATGTTTGGGGTCCTTCCAAAACACCTTCATTGGGTGGGAAGCACTATTTTGTAACCTTTGTTGATGATTTTTCCCGAAGAATATGGGTATATACAATGAAGAGCAAAGATGAAGTACTGGGAATGTTTCTCAAATGGAAGACGATAGTGGAGAATCAAACAGGCAGGAGGATCAAGTGTATTCGCACAAACAATGGAGGTGAATACAAAAATGACCATTTCATTAAAGTCTGTGAAAATGATGGCATCGTCTGACACTTCACTGTCAGACATACACCACAACAGAATGGAGTGGCAGAACGCATGAATCGGACCTTGCTGGAGAAGGTACGACGTATGTTGTCCAATGCTGGCTTGGGCAAAGAATTTTAGGCTGAGGCAATTACATATACATGCCACCTCATTAATCGCTTACCATCTGCTGCTATTGATTGCAAGACACCATTTGAAAAATGGTATGGAAAGCCTGCTGTAGATTATGACTATTTGCACGTGTTTGGCTCAACTGCATATTATCATGTGACAGAGTCAAAATTGGATCCAAGGGCAAAGAAGGCTATTTTTATGGGGATTTCTTCTAGAGTCGAAGGATACCACTTATGGTGTCCTATGACAAAGAAAGTAATATCAGCAGGGATGTTACCTTCGATGAATCTGCTATGGTAAATAAGGTAACAAATGAAGATACCAAACAAGATGATAATGCTTCTAAGCAGGTGGAGTTTGAGGGAAAATTTATTTTTCCTACACAAGAAGCAGAGGAGGAAACAAATGAAGATTATACTCTGGAAAGAGAGCCAGTAGAGGAGATTCCAACTCAAGAACCTCAACAACAACTTGAATCAATAGCAACCAACATGCCAAAAAGGAAAATAACGAAACTTGTTCGTCTCGTAGAGATTATTGATTGTGCAACCGCAATTGCAACTGATGATGTTCTTGCCACTTATAAAGACACAGTCCAAAGTTCAGAAGAAGATAAGTGGAGGATTGCAATGAATGATGAAATACAATCCCTTCATCAGAATCATGCATGGAGATTGGCCAATCTCCCGAAGGGAAAGAAAGCAATTGGGTACAAATGGGTATTTGCAAAGAAAGAAGAATTTCCTAACCAAGAAGATGTTCGCTACAAAGCAAGATTGGTGGCCAAAGGATATGCTCAAAAGGAGGGAACTGATTACAATGAAGTATTTTCTCCAGTTGTAAAACATTCCTCCATCAAAATTATGTTGGCTTTGGTAGCACAGTTGAATTTGGAACTAGTTCAGATGGAAGTAAAAACTGCGTTTTTACATGGAAACTTGGAGGAGTAAATCTATATGACTCAGCCAGAAGGATTCAAAGTTGTTGGAAAGGAAAATATGGTGTGCAAACTTAAAAAATCATTGTACGGATTGAAACAATCTTCTAGACAATGGTACAAGCGATTTGACAAGTTTATGTTGCAGCAAGGGTACAAGAGAAGCAAATACGATCATTGTGTGTATTTGCGCAGGCTTAAAGATGGTTCCTTTATATATCTTCTCCTATATGTTGATGATATGTTGATAGCTTCCAAGAATTCGGAAGAAATTGATAAGTTGAAGATTCAACTGAAGAAGGAGTTCAAGATGAAGGATCTGGGTGAGGCAAATAAAATTTTTGGCATGGAGATAATAAGAGATAGACGTTCAAAGAAACTCTATTTGTCTCAAAAAGAATATTTGAAGAGAGTAATACAACGTTTTGGTATAGATGATAAGACTAAGCCAGTTAGTACTCCACTTGCTCCCTATTTTAAGCTAAGTACTACTATATTGCCGAAGGATAAAGCTGAACGAGAGTATATGTCAAAGGTGCCATACGCAAATGCTGTTGGTAGCTTGATGTATGTAATGGTCTGTACGAGACATGACATTTCACAAGCTGTTGGAGTTATTAGCAGATATATGCATAATCCAGGAAAGGAGCATTGGCAAGCTGTGAAGTGGATTCTACGGTATATTCATAATACTGTAGATGTTGGGTTAGTTTTTGAGCAGGAAAGCAATCAGTCTGTAGTTGGATATTGTGACTCAGATTTTGCGGGTGATCTGGACAAACGAAGATCAACTACTGGTTATGTGTTTACTTTTGCAAAGGCACCAGTTAGTTGGAAGTCTACTCTGCAGTCAATAGTTGCTTTGTCTACAACATAGGCAGAGTATATGGCTATTACAGAGGCTGTGAAGGAGGCAATTTGGCTTCAAAGACTGCTAAAGGAGCTTGGTGTTGAACAAAAAGGTATCACAATTTTTTTGATAGTCAAAGTACTATTCAATTAGCAAAGAACCAAGTTTATCATGCAAGAACAAAGCACATTGATGTTCGGTATCATTTCGTACGAGAAATCATAGAAGAAGGTGGAGTCACGGTGAAGAAAATTCATACTACAGAGAATGCTGCTGATATGCTAACAAAAGTGGTGACTGCGGTCAAGTTTCAACATTGTTTGGATTTGATCAACATTGTTGAACATAGAAGATTGAAGATGGAGACACAACCAAAATTTGTTACCGAGAGAAAATTGAAGATGTGAAAATTTTCCAATGTGGAGATTTGTTGAATACGGCAGATATCCCACATCGGTTAGCAAACAAAAGTGGTTGGGATTTTTCCCTATAAAAGGAGGCCTAATGTTTAGGATTTAACTACACCTCTCATTTGCCTTCTTATCTTCTTAAGGCATTTGTATCTTATCTCTTTAGTATTATTTCACTTGTATTTTTAGAGTGGAATAAAATATTGGTTGTGTCCGAGGAGTAGGCAAAATTAGCCGAACCTCGTAAATTCTGGTGTTCCTTTTATTATTGTTTTATTTTCTTATTTATTATTTAGTGACTGCCATAATTTTTGGTATAGTAGTTGTGGCTTATTCATACTATATACATTTGGCTTCCGTAATAATTACATCATTAAAGTATAAGAAAAAGACTCCTAACTACTTGGTCCCAGAAGGACCTTCCCCAGGCTCGGCATCTTTATCCCCATCCAACAGCTTTACCAGCTCGCGAAGTCCTAGCAGCAGATAAGCTCGGGCCATATGTCCGTCCGCATTTCCCTCAGTGTTTTGACAGTCTTCAATCCTCTTGATGAACTTTCCTTCCAGCTCCACTAGACCCCGCTCCGAATACCCAGTCGCTTGTTAGCGCTGACATCCATATCTTTCCATTATTCAATCAACTTCTGATAGGCTTCTTGTATTTCCCGATGCTCACTTTCACATTCTTGAATTCTCTTGCGCATTTCGTTGTACTTAACCCGTGCTTCAGCCTTTTCGTCGATGACTCTACGACCTCGAATGAACCAGGGCTGACCCAAACCATTATGATTTTCTTCCAACCAACTGGAATATTGTGGTACACAGCCGGCGTAATACCTGTCTGGATCAATAGAATCTTTCCTCAAGATGATTTTGCTGTGCCACATGTGCTGAGCTTGGCACTTGTGAGGGCTATCATCGTCCTAGAAGTCAGCCCTGAAGTGACCCATCTTGTCGACCCTTGGTATGAATTACTTTCTTCCTGCCTGCCTCATGACTCGGAGAGGGACATAGGGATAAGTTCCCCTCAGACCAATGAGTATGAGAAACGGTGCATCTCGGGATCAAATAATGAATTCTTCCGTAGGGAACCACTCAAACATCCATTATACCTGGTCTTCTTTCAGATTTTCAAATAACTCTACCCATCCTCTGGATGAGTGAACATGTTAGGCATATAATTCATTTGCCTTGGCTGATGGAAGGCGATGTGATTATCCCAGTCTCTGTATAGAATCTCTTGCCGATACTCACCCTTCTGGAGGTACTCCATGAGCCAGAGCTGGAGTAATAAGTTGCAACCCTCAAAATGATTGGCCCCTCGTTGACAGCTGTCCAGGGCTTGGTATATCTCAGCAATGATCATAGGTACTATGCTGAAAGGCTGCTCACCAATTCCTTCCATCAAAGTCTTGGTTACCATGGCTAGTCTGGTGTGGATCCTAGCCTTCTTCATGGGGAGCACTATCATTTCCAAAAAGCACAATATAAAGAAAAAGAACCTCTTGTGGATATGCCCCAATGATGTAAGAGCAAATTAATCTGGGTAAGTGCGGTATGACTTGCTATGACCGTACCTCTCGTACAGATAGTCGAATGGAATGTCAGAGTCCTTCAAACATGTTAAGTCTTAGTTTTTCTTTAGTCCCATCACCTCGAAGAAACCCCTACTCTTGCGATTTTCTGGCATAAGCAAACCCGGCGTCTCCCAAGGAATACCGACTAACCCTCTTATTTACTCAAGCAAAGGAGTCATTTCAAGGTCCCCAAAGCAGAACACAGATCTGTCACTATCCCAGAACAGAGTTGCAGCCTTTATGATTTTGTTGTCAGGCTGGATCTCCAGAAGGGAAGCAAAATTCCCTAAATACTTGCAGACGAGTGTCTGATCACTGGAGTGAAGGTCTTTCCACCAACTTAGCAGCCTTGGGTGAATGTTGGTTACGATGCCGAATCTGGGGACTTCGTGCCTCATTTTCTGCAAAACAAAGTGTTAGGCCCTTACCCCACCGGACTCGACTATTTAAACCCATAATTAGCATAAAAAGCATTTAGTTCTCCAAATAAATGCACAAAATATGGTGGTGTCCGTTTGGGTTTCAAGGAAACCCAATGGACTTTGGACAGGGCTATCTTAAAGAATCATTATGTGGACAACATAACTGACTCAACTAGGTTTGACAGTGATGCATGCACAGTTAAACAGAATAAGGCTTCTATGGGGTATTAGACTGGTACTCTTGAGCTGACAACTCAAGAGGAAAAGGCACGGAACCGTCGATTGTACCACTAATCGACTGGTTTTACCGCAAATATGCTTTTGCCAAATTTAGGGGGTGATAATATCAGAAGACCTCAACAACTCATTATAAACGTTGCTATGGTATTTGTTTGGCACGAATGGAATTTGATATTAAAGGTGCAATTACAAAGATGAAACAAATTGTCACGTATTTTTACATTCATAATGATTACAATGATTGCTCAAAAATTACAACGATATTGAAGGAAAGTAGTAAATGAAAGTGTTAAAGAAAAAAGAAACAAAAAAAAGCCAAGTCAGTTTCGAATAAAGACATTAAATAAAGCAGTAAAGAAGCAATAAAGCCACAAATAACATGAAATGGTAAAATCCTTAAAAACTTCCCTAGCAGAGTTGCCATGCTGTCGATGCCCTATTGTTTCTCACGAAATCGGGTTTACAACATTTGGGAAGACAACTCTATTCCCGTTTGGGAATTGGGTTTTTGGATTCGAAGAGTTGTCACCTAATGATTAAGTGCATTAGGACACTAAGGGTTTTGAGTTGGAAAACCATAGTTCAGGTAAGGGCTAGAAATTATCTCGAGGGGAAGGTGTTAGGCACCCCTCAAGATCCACTAGTGTGGTTCCCGGCCATGTTACAATTGTGACTTTACAGATAAGCAATTAGGGCTCAAATAAAGGGGCTCGCACACAAGTTTAGACCTTATTTGAGAATAGATAAGGCAGAATTTTGTGAAAGAAGGATTCAGATAACTTATCGAGTAAGAAGAGGAAAAGAAACACATAAAGGGAAGGCAGTCCTAGGTTTGCAAAATACATAGATCATCCACACGACACCGGTAGCCAATCGTACATATGGTGTTATTGCTTGATCATCATCTCCATGTACACCCTTCCCACCCCGTTAAGGTATTAAGCGCGGAATGGTATAGTTACTTATTGCATGCTATTACCCGTCTCCGTCCTATCAGTCCCGGAGGCATTTGGGACTACTAATCCCAAAGGGGAGGAAGTTGGGCTTTTTAGAGTTAAAAAAAGGATAAAAATCTAAGGCGACAATCAAAACAAATAAGCAGTTAAAGGGGAGCTAGTAGCAATTAAGGGCTCAAACATACCTCCTCATTTAAAGAAACAAATTGTTTAGCACGACTTGCAAACAACGGTTTAAGTATTTAATTAAATTTAACGTAGGAAGGGTGGTTGATAAATCACAGATTTTCAGATAAGCAGTCCAAGTTAGGCTTGCCTGCTGGTTGTAATTATTAAAGACTGGTGTAAGTGTTTAATGACCTATAGGTTTTCTTAGGTGATGCTTACAATCATGGTATCTACGTGATAACAACAAAGTCAAATTTATTACATGACTCATATAATATAATAAATTTACTAATTTAGTAAATTGATAAATAACTCCAAAAATAATGTTCTAAAATAATTAGAAGTGAAGAGTTAGAAAGCGAATTATTCCAAAAATCAGTGAACACTAAGCGGCCCAAAATAATTAAATAAAAAAATAATTATTGAGCTCAAACCTTGTAGTGTTGTGTTCATTTGGGAGAATAAGCCAAAAGTAAGGGAAATTTTGAAAATGAGATTGTTGAATTAACACCAAAGTTGTAAGCTCAGCTTTTTGCATTTTTACTTCAAAAGAGTGAAGTTTTATGGTAAAAATAAGGCCTAAAACACGTAGGTATAGTATAAAGATATTGCTTCTGAAATATAGACCAAACCTCAAATAATTCTGGTAAAATAAATGTCAAAACAATCATAGAATTGCACATTTAAATGGTAAAAGACATAGCTCATTTTAAATGCCTTTATTGCAACTCATAATTAACTATTCAAACACAGTGTAAGAATAAGAAACTGATTTTACCTATTAACATGCTATGATCGAATAAAATAGTGTAGGCAAGCACCGTTGTCCTAAACACATAGCAAATATTCATGTAGTCCTCCCATTCCTAGTAAATACTAAGATTTCAATGGCGATTCATATCACTCAAACAAACAAAACAAAGCTTGTTAGTCTTAAAGACGTGATATCTAAGCTCAGTTACAGGAAGATGCTAACAAGGCTATGAGTAGTCCTATTAAACATGAAGTTAATCACCTCAAACTTGTATATGTGATACATGGCGGTTAAAATCCTATGACATGGTGAGCATGTGAACAAATTCTAATAATAAGATTAAACAACAGAGAACTACCATGCATCCCTTAGGCAGACATTTATTTAAGAAGCATCATGTTACCTTTTTTAGTACTAAGGATACGATGTCTAAATGACGGGAAACTTCAGTACAAATTAAAAGTCTAAATAAAAGCTGTATTACTTGTTTGGTTAAGCCTAAATCATAGCATCTATTAGACAGAATATTCTAAACAAGATCAAACGCATCAAACAGATAATAATCCTACATACAAGTTATCTATCGCACAAAAAACTAGAACATACAAATAGAATTAAGCACATACTGATGTTTAAGAGACGTACCTGGCTTTGTACTAGCATAATTTTAGTAGAGTGCCGCATGGCACTCAGCATCTCGACATGGCCAAGAATTTTAAAAAATACAAAACTAAAGAGAAGGACTAGTCTATTCTAACAACAAAGAACACATACATGAATCATAATGCGTTGTTCAGGAGTATTTGAAACCCGCGATAAATTCAAAATCTTTACCTATTTGGGGACTCCTATGAACTTGGACTGATTCTTCAATGAAGTTCTTACCCAAATCTTCCACCAAAATTCGTTCTTTACAGGAAGAGATATAATTTCTGATTTTGAGTGATTTGTGAAGAAACTATGCTATGACATTTTGTAATAAAGTAGTAAAATAATTAAAGAAATTACTAAATAGAAAAGGGAAGGGAAGTAAGAGAATAAATAAGATAATGGACTAAAGAAGGAAAAAATGAATGTTTGTTGCTGGCGAGGAAGGTATAAGATCGGTGAATTGGTTTGTGGTTAGTATTGTTGAGATTTGGTTTAAAGTGGTTAGGCTTAGGATATTGCTGGATGAAGTAGGCTTCATTCAAACAGAGAGCACATGTTGGGTTAGATAAAAAAGTCCAATTGGGATTTCAAATAAGGCTAAAATTGAAATGAACAGGGCTAACATTTAAATAACCATTTTTCCATTTTTTTATTTTACAATAATAGTAAGATAATTTATAAAAATAAATTAAAGGTACTAAAATGATTAATAGTATATAATTATTAAATTAAAAAATACTGGAGTTAATTTTAAAAATATAAACATAATTAAATCTTAAAATAGGCTAATATTGCAATTATATAATATTGCAATTATATGCCAAGAGGGGTTGCTCTGATGGTAAGCAACCCCCACTTCCAACCAAGAGGTTGTGAGTTCGAGTCTCCCCAAGAGCAAGGTGAGAAGTTTCTTGGAGGGAAGGATGCCGGGGGTCTATTTGGAAACAGCCTCTCTACCCCAGGGTAGGGGTAAGGTCTGCGTACATACTACCCTCCCCAGACCCCACTAAATGGGATTATACTGGGTTGTTGTTGTTGTTGTTAGCTTTAAAAATATGCAAAAATTATGTTAGTTATATTTTTAGTATAAATGTGAGAATCCCATAGGCGAATTGCCAAAATGGCAATTTGGGGAATACTTATTGGGATTTTCTTGATAAAATAGGGCAATAAAATTAATTTAAAAATTTTTAAAAATTAAGAAAAAAATAGAAAAACCCTTAGACATATTTATATATGCATACATATACTATTTGAAAGGTATTTTGTATATAAAAATATATAGGGAAAAATTGGGTATCAACAGCTGCCCCTCTTTACCCGGAAAGGATGAAAGAGTTGTCGGATAAAGATTGTCACACCTCCTTTTACGCACACCCTACCCCGGGGGGCAGACGCGAGGGGAGTTTTTCCACATAAAGTGATAATATTTGAAATGAGATTATTTTATTTATTTCAGAGTCGCCACTTGGAATAAATTATGGTGTCCCAAGTCACCGATTTATTTAAATCCCAAATCGAGGAAATTTCGACTTTTCAAATGAAGTCTGCGAACCAGAAATTCTAAGTAAGGAATTCTGTTGGCCCGAGGGAAAGTGTTAAGCACCCTCGGATCCCGTGGTTCTAGCACGGTCGCTTAAACTATTATAAATAGCCAAAATATCTGATTTTAATACATGTTATAACCTATGTGCTTTTAATCAATTTTAAACCACTTTTATTAAATTAAAAACTATACATTTAAACCTTTAAACAGAACGAGTCTAATCTCAACCTGGACCTAGGCCCTAACGAATATGCAAGTCAAATATGTGCCTAGGTCATTTATTTAACTTATACCGGGTAGGACGGTTATCGAAGCCCAATAATATTTTTTATTCATGTAAAACAAAATGTCCGTTCAAAAAAATTTCTAATTACTCTATGGAAGCGATAATGCATGAGATGATTCCGATTTTAACTAACTTTCTACCAATTGATCGAAAAGGCATTTGATTCAAATGAAAACCTTTTTAATAGAAGGCGAGCATTTTTCTATCTTCTGATTTTATACATACAACTCAACTTCTCTTGTCAAAACTAGATTGAAAATATTTATTCGCGCGTGACTTATAGGACAATTGATTAGTGAAGGGCTACAAACTAATAAGGAGACTAATTATTAAGTTACAAAGCTAATTCTAATGATTCATTATTGGATGTGAAGCTATCTACTTGGAACTCACCGTTTTTATGTAAACCTTAATTAACGCAAGCTTTGAACTAAAAAATTAAGTTAGTACTAATGTTGACAGAATTTACATGCTATCGAGAAACATCAACTCAGTTTTACAGTCCGTAATTTCAATCGAAACATACAACAGTCTAAATTATACAAATATACTTTACAACTAACAAATATACATAACAAAATTAATCTAATTATGAAATAAACAAGCAGTGATCCAGGCATGTAAACACAATAAGCATTCTTATTTCAAACTTCAATTCAAGTCTACACCAATATGAGTTCGAAACTGTGTACCTGGAATTGGACAAACAGAAATGAAATAGGGAGAGATCAGTAGCAGCCCAAACACATCAAGCAAACAGCAACCCTGCAACAAAACAGTAGCAGAAAAAATCCCAGGAAAGATTTAGAATCAAAACATGAAGCAACCAGTAGCAGATTCCAAACGATGAAAGTTTCAAAACCAAACAACAACAAACAAGAGCACCAAGAAAACTTAGAGGTTCAATGGAACAGTAATGATGTTGTACTGTTTTCGAAGTAGAAGGGCCTCACTTTCAGTTTTTCTATCTAGCTCTCACTGAATATCTAATGTCTAAGCCCAGCTGGTATCTCACTCTTTAAAACTGAAATGCTCGCTGATTTTTCAAGGATGGGAGAAACTCTCTTCAAGATTGGAAGGTCTGATTAGGCTAAAACTGATTAGGCTGGAAAAAAAAACCTTCTGATTTCCAGGACTCTGGAAAACCTTGATGAGGGATTGAAAAATCTCTTTAGGGATTGAAAAATCTCTCGGGGACTGGAAAATCTATCCCTAACTATTCTGAAAACCTTTCTTATATAACCCAAAGAGACTAACCCTTCCAGCCTGTTTTTCACTCAAACTTATTAAAACATTCCCCTGTTATTCCCTGAAAAATCAATACTACTTGTCCCTTATTATTTAACTTTAAAGTGTATGGACAAGCTAGTTTTAAAATTCAGTTAAGTATGGGTAGTCTGCCATTGTTCCTTTTTTATTCAATTCTTTCAAATTTTATAAATATTGTGTCCAAGTGACCTTTTTTCTGACCCTAAAGTGTATTGATCACTTATTAGTCCACTAGTATCTCCAGACAGGCCACTCAAACTAACACATTTTCACACTTCAAATTCCAAATCACACTCGAAACCCATACTAGAGACATAGTTATAACCAATTTAAACCTAACGTTTAGCCATAAACAAATCATATTTCAATTCAAGCAGTGATTCAGACCAAAATTAACAATGTCAATAATATCACTTGTCCAAAACTGACCCATAAAACTAATCGACGATATTCATTTAATCAATTACAACACATATAATCGATAATAAATAATCGACAACAAATTAATGATTCGTAGTTCTTGGGCAAAATAGGGCAAATATGAAACTAATTATTCGACGACACTAATCGACTCAAATATGTATCATATAACAAACAAAATCAAACAAACAAACATAAGCAACAAACGACCAAATAAAAGGTATTAAGGAGAAGAACATAAAAAATTAACAAAAAATCGAAAAAGATAAAAAATAATAAAACTAAACTAACAAAAAATATTAACAAACAAAGATAGAAGCAAATGAAGAAAGAAAATACCTTAGAAGAAAAAATTAGAAATCAAATGGGCTTGGACCAATTCGGACATGAAACATTGAGGCCAAACAGACCTTAACCAAATGTTCTCAATTGAGAACACTTCGACTAAGGTCCAATGAACCATCAAACAATCTTCAAATAGGCTCGAATCCTTTCTAGGGTTCTTGGGGCTCGATTTGGGTTTCAAGCGGTTTGGGTTTGATTAGAACCAAACCAGTGTTGGTTTGGTCACGAAAGAGGCTAGGGAAGTGTTTGGGGTGAGTGTGGAGCCAGTTGGGATAGTTTGGCGTTTTGCTCGAATCTTCGATTGAAGATTCGAGAAACTACAGCATGATTCGAACTAAACGGGGCATGGATTCGTGGAGAGGGGAGTTAGGAGGTACAGGGGTGTTGGTTTGGTGGTGAAAAATACCGGCGCCGCCGTATTTTCAGGCGAGGGGAGGGGTGGCGGCTAGCTAGGATTCTTGGGGTGTTTGGTTTTGGTGAGAGAGACGAAGGGGAAGGGGTTATTTGGGAATGAAGGGGTG
>MU708437.1:12706-28572 GCA_026770625.1 Nicotiana glauca
TGATCCAACGGCTCACACCGAACGTTACCAAAACGGCATCGTTTAGGCGTGGATTGGGCTTGGAACGGGCGGATTTTGGCCAGGTTTTTGGGTTTGGGGTTGGTTTGGCCCAATTCTAATTTCCTCTACTATTTTTAAGTGTTTTGTTCTTTTAATTTCTAATTTATTAAAACCAAATTCTAAATGACATTATAAAAATCAATTTAATTTATAGAAACTAATTAACTTCTATTAACAAATAACACACAGTTAAGTATTAATTAAAAATAAATCACACCACTAGAACTTTAAATGCTAAATTTAAAGTGTATTATTTTTGTGATTTTGTGAAATAAAACTTAATTTCTGCTAAAAAATCCTAAATGTAGACGCAATATATTTTTTGTGTTTTATATTAATTTAGCAAATAAATACACACAGACAAATGCAAAAAATAAGGAACAATTACACAAAAATTCATAGAAAATCACACATGACACAAAACTATTTTATTTTGAATTTTTGGGAGTGATTCTCCTATAGGGCGAAAATCATGTGCTCACAGCTGCCCCTCTTTGCCCGGAAACATGAAGAGTTTTCGTGCAACAAAAACGAGCAGATACGAGCGATTTTTGCCCATTCGAGTACTCCGTGTGAAGCACTTTGAAAGAGTTTGACCGAGCCTTTGCTTTGGGAGGCCTCCTACATATCCCTGGCTAAAAGGAAATCAGGTCAATGTAGTTAGGGAAGTTTTGGTAGCTGGAACTACCATGAAGCTGTGACCTTGCTGTTACTGCCGTGCTGTTGCTGCTACCACTTACTGACCTCCTTATTACACCAAAAAGGAAAAACCATAGCTAAACATAGCAGTGCCTATCAACTATGAGTTACAAGATTCCTATCTATAATTCTCTTGAAAACTTGATCTTGAGTCTTAGCTGATTTTGCTGTAGACTTCGATCTGAATCTTGATGCTCGCAGGTCGTAAGTGCTTGTTTATTTCTGCAACATTGAGTGAAACAAAATTGGCGGGGCTTGCGAGCTCAATCAGATTCCAGGTAGTTCGCCCTTTTTGTTTGCTCCAATATTTGAGCTCACCTTCTTTTGCTTTTCTTTTTGTTCTTTTCTTCTTTTCTTCATTTTAGATTGAGACTCATTTGGTAGGCCAATCGAATCCTGTGCCTTGAGATCAAACCTGCTTAAGACGTTAAAGACAAACAAACGAACGAAATTTTCTGCCCCAGTTTTGACTAGGGAAATTTCGTGAGTTAGTTGTGACCCATATCTGGACAGTCAAATCAGGATTGTTTATACTTGTGAATGGATCCAGGTTGTGCTGGGAAATAGCCGGGTTATGCCGGGATTAGAAAAAAAAGCTCCTTGGGTTATACCAGGGAGATCTGCGGGTTATGCCGGGATTTGGAAAGAAAAGTCTCCTTGGGTTATGCCAGGGAGATCCACAGTTTATGCCGGAATTTGGAAAGAAAAAGGCTGCTAGGGTTATGCTAGGGAGATCCGCGGGTTATGCCGAGATTTTGGAAAGAAAAAGCTCCTTGGGTTATGCCGGGATTTGGAAAGAAAAAGCTCCTTGGGTTATGTCGGGGAGATCCACGGGTTATGCCGGGATTTTGGAAAGAAAAAGCTCCTTGGGTTATGCCGGGGAGATCCATGGGTTATGCCGGGATTTTGGAAAGAAAAAGCTCCTTGGGTTATGCCGGGATTTGGAAAGAAAAATCTCCTTGGGTTATTCTAAGGAGATCCAAGGGTTATGCTGAGATTTGGAAAGAAAAAGCTCCTTGGGTTATGCGAGGGAAATCCACGGGTTATGCTGGGATTTTGCAAAAGAAATAGCTCATTGGGTTGTGCCAGGGAGATCCGCTGGTTATGCCGGGATTTTGGGAATAAAAAGCACCTAGGGTTATGCCAGGGAGATCCACGGGTTGTGCCGGGATTTGGAAAGAAAAAGCTCCTTGGGTTATGCCAGGGAGATCCACGGGTTATGCCGGGATTTTGGAAAGAAAAAGGCTCCTTGGGTTATGCCAGGGAGATCTGCGGGTTAAGACGGGATTTTGGAAAGAAAAAGATCCTTGGGGTATGCCAGGGAGATCCACGGGTTATGCCGGGATTTGGAAAGAAAATTCTCCTTGGGTTATACTAAGGAGATCCGCGGGTTATGCCGGGATTTGGAAAGAAAAGGCTCATTGGGTATGCCGGGAAGATCCGCGAGTTATGCCGGGATTTGGAAAGAAAAAGCTCCTTGGGTTATGCCGGGGAGATCCACGGGTTATGCCGGGATTTGGAAAGAAAAAGCTCCTTGGGTTTATGTCAGGGAGATCCACGGGTTATGCCGGGATTTGGAAAGGAAAAGCTCATTGGGTTATGCCGGGATTTGGAAAGGAAAAGCTCCTTGGGTTATGCCAGGGAGATCCACGGGTTATGACGGGATTTAGAAAGGAAAAGCTCCTTGGGTTATGCCAGGGAGATCCACGGGTTATGCCGTGATTTTGGAAAGAAAAAGCTCCTTGGGTTATGCTAGGGAGATCCACGGGTTATTCCGGGATTTGGAAAGAAAAGGCTCCATGGGTTATGCCAGGGAGATCAGCGGGTTATGCCGAGATATGGAAAGAAAATCCCTTTTTTTTCTCCTTTTTTTATTTTTTATTTTTTATTTAGCAACAACGCATGAAAAAGTTAGAGGAGAAACTTCCCTTTTGGTTGATTCTTTGCTACAAAGGTGTTCTAGCGCTTGCGCATTGTTTTTCTCTTCTAGGTTGCGTTCGTTTCTTGTACGGTCACCTGAAATACACATGCTTCAACTTTCAACAAAGAACAAATTGTTAGTTTGAAGTGGGGGTTGGTTTTGCGGCCTTGATCATCTCAATTGCTTGATTGCAGTCCCCTTTCTGTGGAGAACATTGTTGTTTGCCAATCTAGAGAGAAGAATTCTTTCAAACTTGACAAAACTCAAACTTTTAGTCTTTCATGATGACTTGCCCGTGCAAGAGCTTGCTTCTCCCACCTCATTCTGCTCTCGAAACCATTGCCTTTTCCTTTCTTTTCCAACGTTTTTACTCTGGAGATAATCAGACATCATAATCAGTCGGGATTGGACTGACACACCACTGAGGCTAGGTATCTTCTTTGCCTCTTGTCGGATAGAACTCTGTGAAACCAGTCCTGCCACCTTTTCCTTTGTAACAAGTTTTGGAATTTAGGGTTAAACCAAAAGGAATTTAAGGAAAAGCAAACAGAGAGTGGAAAAGATGAATTAAAGCAGAAACATCCCTTTCAGTGGAAAAGAAAGACCTAACTGGGGGTGCGTGCCGACTTTAAATAGACGTGACATGCTTTTTGGAATGGATGCCTGACCTGCACCAACTTCCGGCTTCTTACGAATCCATTGAATCGCATTTCCAAACCAGGGAACCTTGCCAGGACTTCTAGTGATGGGATATCCCCTTTTTCGGCCGATAGCGCCCTTTGCAGGTTTTCGCTAATCGACCTCTCTCGTTTCTATTCTTAACATCGCCCTATAGTGCTCTTTGCGTGTTTTCACTAAACGGACTCTCTCATTTTGGTTTCTCTGCTCCTGTCACCTCATGGTGCCCGAAGGTTTTCACCAATAAGACTCTCTTATTTATTTTTCTCAATTTTGAATGCTTTCTTTACATCTATGATTTTTCTTAGCTCTCACACCTTTGGCAATTGATCCGAAGGACTTGCGTTTGGTTTTGGGTAAAAAGAATTATGGACGGGATTACAACTTTGGAATCATTTGGTAAGCTCATGGTCGAACCATTATAACATCTGCCCCAGTTTCAACTTCGAGGAAAATTGGATTTTTGTTTTGGTGTGACTGAACCTCAGTTTGAGGCTTCCTACGTATCCTTTCGGAATCAAGTCAGACGTAGTTCAAACTACGTTAGATAGTTTTTTTTAATGGTGATTTTGAATTCCAAAGAGGGTAGCCAAAGAAATGTAACCGGATCAAAGGGATTGCAAAAGGGGTTGATAGTGTTTGGGTAGCAGGAATAAAAGCCTTCATCATCTCAAATGAAGCCCAGACCTTACCGAAGTAAACTCAGACATAGTACCTTTTTACTGCGTCTGCATTCATAGCTGTTTCAGGATCCTTTCCTTCAATATCACCTAGATATAACGCTCCTCTCGGCAGTATCTTCTTAATGATGTACGGACCTTTCCAATTAGGAGCTAATTTTCCTTTTGCTTCCTGGTGATGAGGGAGAATGCGTCTTAATACCAACTGTCCTACTTCAAAATTCCTGGGTCGCACTTTCTTGTTGTAAGCGCGGGCCATTCTTTGTTGGTAAAACTGCCCGTGACAGACTGCAGCTATTCACTTTTCATCAATTAAGGTCAACTGCTCCAATCGAGTCTTAACCCATTCGCTATCTTCAATCTCTGCTTCGACAATGGTCCGAAGTGAAGGTATTTCTACCTCTGCCGGTATCACAGCTTCAGTTCCATAAACCAACAAATATGGGGTGGCTCCTACTGATGTGTGCATCGTAGTACGATATCCCAGTAAGGCAAAAGGCAACTGTTCATGCCACTGTCTGGAACTCTGGATTGTCTTTCTTAAAATCTTCTTGATGTTCTTGTTCGCTGCTTCAACAGCGCCGTTTGTCTTTGGGCCGATAAGGAGTGGAGTTCCTATGTGTTATTTTGAATTGTTCACATACTTTCTCCATCAGACGACTCTTCAGGTTTGCAGCATTATCTATGATGATAGTTGCAGGAATACCAAAACGATAGATAAGATTTGAATGTACAAAGTCCACTACGGCTTTTTAGTGACCGATTTGAGAGTGACAGCTTCGACCCACTTTTTGAAGTAATCAATGGCAACCAATATGAATCTGTGCCCGTTTGAAGCTTTTGGCTCAATTGGACTAATGACGTCCATACCCCAAGCGACAAAAGGCAAAGGTGTTGACGTAGGATGTAGCTCTGTCGGAGGTGCATGAATCAGATCTCCATGCACCTGACACTGATGGCATTTTCGGACGAAGCCGAAACAATCTTTCTCCATAGTTATCCAATAATACCCAGCTCGTAGGATTTTCTTAGCTAAGACATACCCATTCATATGAGGTCTACACACTCCTGCGTGTACATCGTGCATGACTCTTCCTGCTTCCTCGGCATCAACACATCTTAATAAGTTAAGATCCGGGGTTCTTTTATACAAGACCTCGCCGCTCAAAAAGAAACCACTCGTGTGCCGCCTGATAGTTCTCTTTTGATCTCCAGTAACGTGTTCGGGGTATTCTTGTGTTTTTAAAAACCTCTTGACATTGTGGTACCATGGCTGGATATTTGGTCCTACCTCGATTACATTACAGTAACCGTGTTTTTCCCTGATTTGGATTTCTAAGGGATCGATGTAGGCGTTGTCTGGATAAGGTAAAATTGAAGCTAACGTGCCAAGTGCATCAGCTAGTTCGTTGTGACACCGTGGGCTGTACCTGAACTCTATTGATGTAAATCGCCTACCGAGGTCTTCCACATGCTGCCAGTAAGGAATAAGCTTAACATCTCGAGTCTCTCATTCACCCTGGGCTTGCCAGATAATCAGATCAGAATCCCCCATAATCAGTAAATCTTCAATATCTTGATCAATGGCCATGTTCATGCCCATGATGCAGGCTTCATACTCAGCGGTATTGTTTGTGCAAAAGAAACGGAGCCTAGCCGTAGCCGGATAGTGCTGGCCGGTGGGCGAGATCAAGATTGCCCCAATTCCTACACCTTTGGCGTTTACAGCCCCATCAAAGAACATTTTCCAAGCATGAGTGTCTTCAGGGACTACTTCCACTGTGTTTACCTCCTCATCTGGAAAGTAAGTATTCAACGGTTGGTACTCCTCATCAATCGGGTTTTCAGCCAAGTGATCCGCCAATGCCTGGGCTTTCGTTGTCATGCGAGTGACATAGACTATGTCGAACTTGGTAAGCAGAATTTGCCATTTTGCCAATCTCCCGGTGGGCATTGGTTTTTGGAATATGTACTTCAAAGGGTCTAACCTGGTAATGAGGTGAGTGGTATGAGTCTGGAGGTAATGTCTCAGCTTCTGAGCGACCCATGTCAAAGCACAACTAGTTCTTTCCACCAAGGTGTATTTGACTTCATAACTAGTGAACTTCTTTCTCAAGTAATAGATCACATGTTCTTTCTTTCCAGTTGTATCATGCTGTCGGAGGACGCAACCGAAAGAATTTTCTAAGACTGTCAGATACAAAAACAGAGGTCTTCCTTGCTCTGGCAGGACCAAAACCGGAGGATTCGAAAGATATTCTTTGATCTTGTCAAAGGCCTCTTGACACTCAGCTGTCCACTTGACTGCGACATCTTTCCTTAAAAGCTTGAATATGGGCTTGCATGTGGAAGTCAGTTGAGCAATAAACCGACTGATGTAGTTTAATCTGCCCAAAAGACTCATTACATCTTTCTTTGTCCTTGGAGGTGGCAAATCCCGGATATCTTTTATCTTTGCTGGATCTAACTCGATACCTCTTCTGCTAACTATGAAACCCAAAAGTTTGCCTTATGGGAACCCGAAGGCGCATTTAGCCGGATTCAACTTTAAATCATACTTTCGCAGCCTCTCAAAAAAATTCCTCAAGTCTCGAACATGATCGTCTTGAGTCCTGGACTTGACAATCACGTCGTCCACATACACCTCTATCTCTTGATGCATCATATCATGACAGATAGCAGTCATGGCCCTCATGTATGTCATTCCGGCGTTCTTTAAATCGAATGGCATAACCCGATAACAGTAAGTACCCCAAGGTGTAGTGAAAGCGGTTTTCTCGGCATCTTCCTTATCCATCAACACCTGGTGATATCCCGCATAACAATCTACGAAGGACTGTATCTCATGTTTGGCACAGTTATCCACAAGAATGTGGATGTTGGGAAAGGGGAAGTTATCTTTGGGACTTGCCCTATTCAAATCTCGATAATCCACACACACCCGGGTTTTCCCATCTTTCTTCGGTACATGAACTACATTAGCTAGCCACATAGTATACTGGACCACCCGGATTACCCCTGTTTTCAACTGCTTTGTGATTTCTTCTTTGATCTTATCACTGACATCAGTCTTGAACTTCCTTTATTTCTGTTGAATTGAGGGACAATCAGGGTAGATTGGCAATTTATGCACCACTAGATCAACACCTAATCCTGGCATGTCATCGTATGACCAAGCAAACACATCTTTAAACTCAAACAAGAGTTGAATTATTGCATCTCGTGTTTGTGTAAATGCTTATTTTGGTCTCTCGGATTTCTTCAAAGGTTCCCAAGTTGACTGGCTTTGTGTCATTCAAGTTCGGCTTAGGTTTATTCTCAAAGTGTTCGAGTTCTCGATTTATTTCCCTAAAATCCTCTTCTTCATCATATTCCAGTTCTTGGTTCATTATTTCACAATTAGACGACGTCTTTGGTTTTGGGCTTGAAGTCCGCAAGCATGTCACGTTATTTAAAGTCGCACTATTATAACTCAAAAGAAAAGATAAAGGAAAAATAGCAAAAATCAGAAAGGATAAAGAAAGATAAAATGATGAAAGACTGATTTTATTCCTTGGAATTGGGAAGATAAAAGGGTTAACATTTCAGGAAATTAAAAATAGAAAACTAAAGGGAACATCCGAGTTACACCCTGGGATAACTCGTGATGCAGGAAGAGTGGCAGGACAAGTGTACCCGAACTCCGACCTGACTGGGAATGGTGTAGCCTCCCAATTCTGAAGCTTAGCATTCGGCCCCATGTATAGCACCTCAGCGGTGCTTGTGCCTTCTCCCAGCTGAACCATGTGGGTTTCGTAAAGCATTTCTCTCATTGCCCCACATATTTCCTCAATCTCTTCGGCTGTAAAAGCCTCATCCTCTTCTTCTTCATCGTACCTTGGATTGATGAAGGTCTCGTACAAGTGTGGCAGTGGTTGAGGTAAATCCCATCCCTCATTCTTTCTCTTATTCGCCCATTTTTCATCACACAGGGTGGGGTGGAAGCCTATCCCGAAGAATTTCTCAGTTGAAGGCAAGGTGACAGGTTCAGCTATTCCTTGCAGTGATTTTCCAAGTCCTTTTCCCGGTTTGAATCCCTGTCGGATCATTTCTTTAGCAACCATGATTGAAGCGTTGGACAAGAAGGGTTGGGGGCAAGGGCTCCCTTCTTCATATTGTTCTGCCAATACGACTTCGAAAGCCTGATAAACTATGTGCTCAAATCCCTCTCTTGCTTCGAGGCACGGGATGGATGGGCCCCGATAAATAAATTGTTCGTCTTCTCCGTGGACCACAATTTCCCGATCTTCATATTCGAACTTCACCATTTGGTAGAGAGTGGAGGGTACAGCCCCTGCAGCGTGGATCCAAGGTCTTCCGAGGAGAAAGTTGTAAAACGTGTCCATATCCAACACCTGGAAAGTTACTTCGAAATCCACTGGCCCGATAGTCAATATCAGGTCTATTTCTCCGAGAGTATCCCTCTTGATGCCATCAAAAGCTCTTACACAGACATTATTGGGGCAAATCCTTTCGGTCCCAATTCCCATCCCCTGCAACGTTGAAAGTGGGCAAATGTCAACACCCGAACCTCTATTCAACATTACTTGCTTGACGTAATAGTCTTCACACTTAACTATCAAATGCAAGGCTTTGTTGTGGTCCGCCCCCTCCAGAGATAAATCGTTCTTACTGAAAGAGATTTGATTAACCGCAAAGAACCTTCTGTCATTCTTTCGAGTTGTTCGACTGAAGTCTCAGCCGACACATACGCTTCATTCAAGGTTTTTAGCAGGATCTTCGGATGCTCGGCAGACCTCATTTGCAAAGACATCATAGATACTTGTTCAGGGTGTTTGCGCAACTGATCCACTACTTCAAAGTCAGGCATCTTCATTTTTTCGAAGAAAGCCTCTGCTTCTTCAGCACTTGCAGGCTTCTTGGGTGGGAAGAGCTTCCGTGTAGCATCATTCATTTCTTGTATGTCCGAATATTTCCCCGCAGAAGTATTCCTCGGAAGCTCCCCTGTGATTTCTTTGCCTTTGTAGGTAACCAATGTCCGTTGATAATTCCATGGCACCGTGGACGGGTCCGTTATCGGCTTCTGTTGCTCACATTCGATGACCATTGGCTCATTCAGCCGAGGCGGTTTAATCATTCCCCGGACCACATAGGCCCCTTTCGGCACATACATCGGTATTCCCCTTTTCAACTCGAAACTCTGCGGCTTCTCCGAGCAACCCCGTGGAATATAAAAAACCCCGTTCTTCGGAAGCACCCTCGTCTCTGTTTTGGTTTCACACTTCCTTCCAAGCTCATCCTTGATAGTCTTAATCTTCTTTTCCCATTTCTCTTGTCTCGGGGTTGCCGTAGTCTTTCTTTCGGTATCCACAATGGCAAATATGGCCTTCGAAGCGGGACCAAACTCCTCGTCTTCATAGATCATTCCGATCACTGGCCTGTAATTGTGAACGGGCAAGGGATTATTAGTCACATTCGGGACCTCCTCGTCCCTCACCACTATCTTTCTTTGTTCTATCAAATCCTTAACCGCTCTTTTTAGAGTCCAGCAATTGTTGGTATCGTGCCCTTCTGCCCCTGAATGATAGGCGCATATGATGCCCCGTTGATATGATGGTGATTTCGGGTTCTACCCGTTTTGGGGTATGGGTTGTAGGAGGCCCATTTGGATAAGCTTAGGGAGCAATTCAGAATATGGTTCACCGATGGGGGTGAAGGTTTGTCTCCTAGTTGGTTGCCGAGGACGGAAGTTATTCTGGGGTGGTTGGGGATTACAGTGGTTTCGGTAAGGAGGCTGGTTTCTCGGAGGGTGGAGCTTGGTTCCGATTGATCTGCTGCTGTGTTCGGCCACAGGGTTGAGCATTCATAACCATGTACGGCTGAGGAGCGTAGGCTGCATCTTGATGAGAGTAGTAGTGTTGCGGGGCTCTTTTTGAGAAATGGGGCCTGGGGTTACGATATTCCCTCGCTCCTGATGCCGCCATAGATGTTTCTTCCTTTTACTTCTCCCTTGCTATTCCTCCAGACCCGCCTTGAATGGCTTGGGAGGTTGCTCTTATGGCTTCCTGACTCAAAATCCTTCTTGTTTTCAGACCGTTCTCTACCATTTCCTCGATTTTGATTGCCTCTGCGAAAGGCTTTCCCATGGCTGACATCATGTTCTGGAAGTAGTCAGGCTCTTGGGCCTGCAAGAAAACGGCGACCATTTCTATTTCATCCATGGGCGATTTTACCCTCGAAGCTTGCTCGCGCCATTTGATCACGTATTCCCTGAAACTCTCTGAGGCCTTCTTCCTATGATTTGCCAGAGAATTCCTATCCGGCGCGATGTCAATGTTGTACTGGAACTGCCGAATAAAGTCTCAAGCGAGATCATCCCATATATGCCATTGGTAGATGTCTTGATCCATAAACCATTTGGAAGCAATGCCGATCAAACTTTCCCCGAAGTATGCTATTAACAACTCCTCCCTGCCATCGGCCCCTTGCAACTGGTTGCAATACCTCTTTAAATGAGCGGTGGGGTCGCCGTGCCCGTCATACTTTTCAAATTTAGGTGTTTTGAAACCTGACGACAAATGGACATGCGGGAACATACATAGATCTGCATAGGAGACACTTTTCTGCCCGCTCAAACCTTGCATGCTCTTCAAACTTTGCTCAAGGCTTCTCATTCTTTTGGCCATCTCATCCAGCTCTGGGATTTTGTCCTTGCCCAGGTATAAACTCGTATTGGGGATGCTGAGGGTATGCAATGGCAGTAAACCGGGTAGGTTCCAATGAGAAAGATGGTGCTTCGAATGTGAAAGAAGATGAGTCACAGTTAGTCCTGTGCAAAGTGGGTTGTGCCGCAGCTGGACAAGGCGGTGCGGTGAATGTGTGTAAGGTCGCACCTGTCGCCGACACCTGGGGATGAAACTCAGAAGGTGATCCGACGAAGTGGGATGACATGGCAGGATACCCGAATGGGGTAGCTGGGTAACTGATGGGGACGTTGGAAGTCCCACTTGTTCTAGGAAACAGTTCGGGGAATCCAGGGATTGCACTTGGCGGCTTTCTTCCATTGTTCTAGTCGTCCAACATTTCCAACATGCGGAGACGCAGGCAGCAGCTGATTCAGAGGCTGGGATGGCCAAGATTGAACTCTCCTCTGAGACGGGAATTGTTCGTGGAGGAATTTCTGAAGACATTTCCACACTCCCTTTCGACCTTGTGAAGTAAGTGTGAACACTTCCTTTCGTCTTTGTGACGGATGGCTGAACACTTCCCTTCAACCTCATAAAGTACGAATGTGAGGCCAGACTACCACAAAACCAACCACCTTTCTATAAAACCTAAACCTCGCAGCAAGTAAACAGTTAGTTTGAAACAAATAACAGATAGGTAATCTCACGTTGGGGTGTGATGCACCTATACAGTTAAATGGGTTTCTACATGTTTTGCATTGGTTGCATGCGTCATTCCAGCTTCTCTTTATGCTCTGCTTCCCAAACTTTCCTTTATTTATTGCTTCTTTCCCTTCCATCTCTCTTTTTTATTATTATTAATTTTTTTATATATATTTTCTATTATCCCCCCCTTTTTTTTCTTTTAGTGGTGGTTGAATCTTACGTGGATTGCCTACGTATCATGTTCCCGCATGAATCGGACCGAGCGTAGCTCTGGTCACAAGTGTAAAATAAAGATATCACTCTTTTTTTTTTGGATTTTTTTTAATTGTCAAAATATTCTGTTTACAAGGCTAAACTTTTTTTTTGATGAAGAGAATATTTTCACTACTTGTTGCTATATTTAAAAAAAATCCGGTCTTGTTAACACAGCCTTTCAACACTTGAAGACGATTTGAAGGTTGTGTAACAGAATCCGGTATGACACATAGGTACTGTTCTTGCGAAAGTAGTCCTTCGGCGCCCTTTCGGGGGCGTTTGGCTATTTTCCCAAGAATGGTGTTACCTTGACTAAAGACATTTATTTACCCCCTAAATTTAACTCATTTTTTTTGAAAAACAGAATTAGTTGAGCCCGATATGGGTTGCCTACGTATCTCACATCCGGTGAGAATCAAACCGGTGCAGTTCGGCAAAACAAGCTATATTATTCTTTTAAAAGAAACGAAACCTCTTTTTTTCATTTTTTTTTAAAATTTACTAGATTTTCGGTATTATTTGGTACTTATAAGACATGTGATTAAATCCCTTAACCCTATACACTGGTATTTTACTTTTCTACAAACCCCTTTTTTCTTTTTTTTTTTATTTTTCTTTTTCTTTTTTTCTTTTTTTTTCAAATAAACCGGTCAGCATGCAGGTCCGAAACAAAGAAATGCACAAACAAGATGCATCATGGTGGTCTTTTCGTTTCAGGTACACCTGTCCTAGACAGACCCAACCCCTGTGTTGAGTCTCCTAAGTCAAAATGCACATGATGCAAANTCGGCTTAACTAGTGGTACTCCCCGCCTAAAACATGTGTGACTAAATCCTTCACCGGGTGCCAAGCACCTCGGTTATCTCAAAGGAAGCGGGCTATGTCCAGCAAATGCCCGATGTTAAATTCAAGAAGACTCAGAGGAGAGGTGGGTATCGGCACAGTTTATATACAGTTCACAAAATATCAAAGCGGTAGAAGCAACATTTAGCACATTAAGACAAACATATAATAAAATCAGATAATAAATAAGCCAAATACAACAATTATTCAAAGCTCGAATTCTTAAACCCTGAACCAGTGGTTCTGGGTTAATATGCCCAGCAGAGCTGCCAGAGCTGTCATACCTCGTTTTACGCACACCCTACCCCGGGGGCAGACGCGAGGGGAGCTTTTCCACTTAAAGTGACAATATTCGAAATGGGATTATGTTGTTTATTTCAGAGTCGCCACTTGGAATAAATTATGGTGTCCCAAGTCACCGATTTATTTAAATCCCAAATCAAGGAAATTCTACTTTCCAAATGAAGTCTGCGAACTGGAAATTCTAAGTAAGGAATTCTGTTGACTCGAGGGAAGGTGTTAGGCACCCTCGGATACCGTGGTTCTAGCACGGTCGCTTAAACTATTATAAATGGCCAAAATATCTGATTTTAATACATGTTATAACCTATGTGCTTTTAATCAATTTTAAACCGCTTTTATTAAATTAAAAACTATATATTTAAACCTTTAAACAGAACGGGTCTAATCTCAACCTGGGCCCAGGCCCTAACGAATATGCAAGTTGTGTGCCTGGGTCAGTTATTTAACTTATACCAGGTAGGACGGTTATCGAAGCTCAATAACATTTTTTATTCATGTAAAACAAAATGTCCGTTCGAAATTATTTCTAATTACTCTATGGAAGCAATAATGCATGAGATGATTCCGATTTTAACTAACTTTCTACCAATTGATCGAAAAGGCATTTGATTCAAATGAAAATCTTTTTAATAGAAGGCGAGCATTTTTCTATCTTCTGATTTTATACATACATCTCAACTTCTCTTGTCAAAAACTAGATTGAAAACATTTATTCGCGCATGACTTATTAAATTAGGACAATTGATTAGTGAAAGGCTACAAACTAATAAGGAGACTAATTACTAAGTTACAAAGTTAATTCTAATGATTCATTATTGGATGTGAAGCTATCTACTTGGAACTCACCGTTTTTATCTAAACCTTAATTAACGCAAGCTTTGAGCTAAAAAATTAAGTTAGTACTAATGTTGACAGAATTTAAATGCTATCGAGAAACACCACCTCAATTTTATAGTCCGTGATTTAAATCGAAACATACAACAGTCTAAGTTATACAAATATACTTTACAACTAACAAATGTACATAACAAAATTAATCTAATTATGAAATAAACAGGCAGCGATCCAGCCATGTAAACCCAATAAGCTTTCTTATTTCAAACTTCAATTCATGTCTACACCAACATGAGTTCGAAATTGTGTACCTGGAATTGGACAAACAGAAATAAAAGAGGGAGAGATCAGTAGCAGCCCAAACACAGCAAGCAAACAGCAACCTAGCAAGAAAACAGTAGCAGAAAAAATCCCAGGAAAGGTTTAGAATCAAAACAGGAAGCAACCAGTAGTAGATTCCAAACGATGACAGTTTCAAAACCAAACAGCAACAAACAAGTGCAGCAAGGAAACTTAGAGATTCAATGGAACAGTAATGATGCTGTACTGTTTTCGAAGTAGAAGGGCCTCACTTTCAGTTTTTCTATCTAGCTCTCACTGAATATCTAATGTCTAAGTCCAGCTGGTATCTCACTCTTTAAAACTGAAATGCTCTCTGATTTTTCAATGATGGGTGAAACTCACTTCAAGATTGGAAGGTTTGATTAGGCTAAAACTGATTAGGCTGGAAAAAGAAACTTCTGATTTCCAGAACTCTGGAAAACCTTGATGAGGGATTGAAAAATCTCTTTAGGGATTGAAAAATCTCTCAGGGACTGGAAAATCTGTCCCCAACTATTCTGAAAACCTTTCTTATATAACCCAAAAAGACTATCCCTTCCAACCTGTTTTTCACTCAAACTTATTAAAACATTCCCTTGTTATTCCCTGAAAAATCACTACTGCTTGTCACTTATTATTTAACTTTAAAGTGTATGGACAGGCTAGTTTTAAAATTTAGTTAAGTATGGGTAGTCTGCCCTTGTTACTTTTTTATTCAATTCTTTCAAATTTTATAAACATGGTGTCCATGTGACCTCTTTCTGACCCTAAAGCGTATCGATCACTTATTAGTCCACTAGTATCTCCTGACAGGCCACTAAAACTAACACATTTTCAAATTTCAAATTCCAAATCACACTCGAAACCCATACTAGAGACGCAACTATAACCAATTTAAACCTAACCTTTAGCCATAAACAAATCAGATTTCAATTCAAGCAGTGATTCAGACCAAAATTAACAATGTCAACAATATCACTTGTCCAAAACAGACCCATAAAACTAATCGACGATATTCATTTAATCAATTACAACACATATAATCGATAACAAATAATTGACAACAAATCAATGATTCGTAGTTCTTGGGCAAAGCAGGGGAAATACGAAACTAATTATTCGACGACATTAATCGACTCGAATATGTATCCTATAACAAACACAATCAAATAAACAAACAGAAGCAACAAACGACCAAATAAAAGGACTTAAGGAGAAGAACATAAAAATTAACCAAAAATCAAAAAAGATAAAAAATAATAAAACTAAACTAACAACAAATATTAACAAACAAAGATAGAAGTAAAGGAAGAAAGAAAATACCCCAGAAGAAAAAATCAGAAATCAAATGGGCTTGGACCAATTCGGACTTGAAACTTTGAGGCCAAACGGACCTTAATCGAATGTTCTCAACTGAGAACACTTCGACTAAGGTCCATTGAACCATCGAATAATCTTCGAACAAGCTCGAATCCTTTCTAGGGTTCTTGGGGCTCGGGTTAGGTTTCAAGTGGTTTGGGTTTGGTTCAAACCAAATTAGTGTTGGTTTGGTGACGAAAGAGGCTTGGGAAGTGTTTGGGGTGAGTGTGGATCCAGTTGGGATGGTTTGGCATTTTGCTCGAACCTTCGATTGAAGATTCGAGAAACTACAGCATGATTCGAACTAAATGGGGCATGGATTCGTGGAGAGGGGAGTTAGGAGGTTCAAGGGTGTTGGTTTGGTGGTGAAAAAGACTGGCGCCACCGAATTTTCAGGCGAGGGGAGGGGTGGCGGCTAGCTAGGGTTGTTGGGGTGTTTGGTTTTGGTGAGAGAGACGAAGGGGAAGGGGTCATTTAGAAATTAAGGGGTGACAAGGGGTTTGGGTCGGGGGGGGGGGGGGG
>MU708437.1:29010-69547 GCA_026770625.1 Nicotiana glauca
GGGGGGTTGGGTAGATTAAAATGTAAGAATTAATTTGGGCCGTTGGATCACGAGAATCCAACGACCAAGATCAATCTCGCAATGAAACGGAGTCGTTTTGGTTTAAATGGGGAGAGTCGGGTTGAGACGGGTAACGGGTCGGGTACACGTAATGTGTATGAAAGGGTTGATCATGACCGTTGGATAAGTTTGATCCAACGGCTCAAAACGAACATTACCAAAACAGTGTCGTTTGGGCATGGATTGGGCTTGGACCGGGCGGATTTTGGCCAGGTTTCTGGGTTTGGGGTTGGTTTGGCCCAATTCTAATTTCCTCTTCTATTTTTAAGTGTTTTGTTCTTTTAATTCCTAATTTATTAAAACCAAATTCTAAATGACATTATAAAAATCAAATTAACTTATAGAAATTAATTAGCTTGTATTAACAAATAACACACAGTTAAATATTAATTAAAAACAAATCACACCACTAGACCTTTAAATGCTAAATGTAAAGTGTATTATTTTTGTGATTTTGTAAAATAAAACTTAATTTCTCCTAATAAATCCTAAATGTAAGCGCAACATATTTTTTGTGTTTTATATTAATTTAGCTAATAAATACGCATAGACAAATGCAAACAATAAGGAACAATTACACAAAAATTCACAGAAAATCACACATGACACAAAACTATTTTATTTTGAATTTTTGGGAGTGATTCTCCTATAGGGCAAAAATCGTGTGCTCACAAAGATATGATGGCCAATTTGACCGAACAAAATGGTTTGAAGAATTTTGACCGAGCTATGGTTCCTGAGCCGCCTACATATCCTTGGTCTTATAGGAATTAGGCCATATGTAGTTCAGGATCCATTGGCAGACTATGCCGATGGAGACTTCGAAAAACGAACGCGATGTTCAAGTTGAGAAGGAGAGTCAGAGTCTGATAGGCTGCGGAACTGGAGCGGGATCGCTCTTGTTGAGATAGTTGTTGCTAGCCGGTATACCTGCAAGTGAGCAATACAAACATATATTGTGCATAAATTTAAACGTGATGCAAGTTCCCATTGGACCATGAATATTGTCTTTAGGCGGGTAGGATGACGCCCTCAGACCATGACTCCCTGGGCCATGAAGCGCATAATAGAGGATTCGCAGGCCATGAAATGACGTTCTCGGGCTATAGAAATGATGAATCCGAACTATGATGCCATTGAATAATGATATGCAAAGATACAACGGGGTTCCTCAGGCCATGGCATAGCATTCTCTGGCTATGAAAATGGTGCCTCCGAATAATAACGCCCTTGGATAATTTGGCGATCTTTCAGCCCATGAGATGTAGAAGGTGGCGATCTTTCAGCCGATGCAAGACGTGAATGAAAGGCGGCAATATTTCAGCCATGCAAGATAAGAAGTTGCGATATTTCAGCTGGTGCAGAATTTAAAATAGAGGCGGCGATATTTCAGCCAGTGCAAGATGGAGACGGAGCTTAGTCCCGGAAGGCAGAAGAGTAGCCTTATGCAATGCGAGAATGTACAGATGGAGACAATGCTTAGTCTCGGAAGGCAGAAAGTTAGCCTTATGCAAAATGCAGATTGAGGTAGAGCTTAACCTCAGAAGGCAGAAAAATAGCCTTATGCAAGAAATGCAGATAATGCAGATGGAGACAATGCTTAGTCTCGAAAGGTATAAAGGTAGCCTTATGCAAAATGCAGATAATGCTGATGGAGACAATGTTTAGTCTCGGAAGGTAGTAAGGTAGCCATATGCAGAAAATGCAGATGGAGGTAGGGCTTAACCTCGGAAGGTAGGAATATAGCCTTATGCAAGAAATGCAAATAATGCAGATGGAGACAATGCTTAGTCTCAGAAAGCAGAAAGGTAGCCTTATGCAAAATGCAGATAATGCAGATGGAGATAATGCTTAGTCTCGAAAGGCAGAAAAGTAGCATTATGCAAAATGCGGATAATTCAGATGGAGACAATGCTTAGTCTCGAAAGGTAGAAAAGTAGCCTTATGCAAAATGCAGATAATGCAGATGGAGACAATGCTTAGTCTCGAAAGGCAGAGAAGTAGCCTTATGCAAAATGCAGATAAAGTACAGGATGCAGGTAGAGCTTAACCTCGGAAGGCAGAAAGCAGCCTTATTCAAAAAATGCAGATGGAGACATGGCTTAGTCTCGAAAGGCAGAAAGGCAGCCTTATGCAATGCAAGAAATAAAATGTGAATAGTAATGAGATATCTTAGCTGGTAGATGATAGCTGATAGTTGATTGCGTCGTTGTGGCTGCTGGGGATGTTGTGTACAAATAGCAATTGTAAATAGATCATGATTCTGAGGAGTTGCATTCTTGAAAAAGTGTGAGTGCATAAATATATCTAATGACATTGCAATTTGAGTGCCTGCATCCAAAGAAAAATTGTGAGTTTTGTAAATGGGGGAAGGTTAATTCATCTTACCGTGGCCTTTGCTCATCCTGCTTGACATTGTGTTTTCATTGGGGTAGCATTGCTAAACAAAACAATCTCGATAATAGTCATGAGTCATTTAGTAAAATAATGTAATGTAAATACATAATTAAAAATAATAATTTTCTTTTTAGATGAGCCGACGACTGCGATGCGGTTCAAGACATTTCAACCTCTCTTGCTCCAGAATTTTTAGGGTCGTCCTTAAAATTCTGCCCCAGTTTACTGGGTCGGTGCTTCCAATGGCAGCGTGCAATGAATGAGTGAAATCAACTCCGGAATTTTAAGGGTCCTCCTCAAATTTCTACCGCAGTTTCCAATAGCGGGGGAAGATGGAAATTTTATTAAATTTTGACCGAACCCATAGGGATGCCTACGTATCCCCTCTTAAATGGGAATAAGGTCAGGCGAAGTTCAGATTACAACATACAGAAATCATAAAGGATTACACATAATAACACTTGACCATATTTGAATTGATCGGATTTGGTCAGACTTCTCCGTCCATTTTTGCAAGTATGAGGGCTCCTTCGGTTAGAACCCGATGAACCATGTATGGACATTGCCAGTTGGGAGAGAATTTCCCTTTGGCTTCATCTTGATGCGAAAAATTTTTCTTCAATACCACCTGCCCCGATGTAAACTTCCTTGGCTTGACTCTTTTGTTAAAAGCTCTGGACATTCTATTCTGATACAATTGACCGTGACAAACTGCATTCATTCTCTTCCCATCTATAAGGGCCAACTTCTCGTAGTGAATCTTTACCCATTCTGCATCATTTAACTCCGCTTCTTGTATGATTCTCAAGGAGGAAATTTTTACCCCGGCAGGAATGACAGCCTTCGTACCATAAACCAGCATATAGGGAGTTGCCCCAGTTGAGGTGCAGACTGTAGTACAGTATCCTAATTAGGCGAATGATAACTTCTCATTCCACTGCTTGTGCTTTTCTATCATTTTTCTCAATATCTTCTTGATACTCTTGTTGGCCTCTTCTACATCTATATTCATCTAAGGCCTGTAGGCTGTATAATTCTTGTGTTTGATCTTGAACGTTTCACATATTTCTTTAATCAGATCACTGTTTAGATTGGACCTATTGTCAGTAGTGATTGACTCAGGAATTCCGAACCGACAAACAATACGGTCACGAACAAAATCTGCCATAACTTTCTTGGTTACTACTTTATATGTTGTTTCTTCGACCCATTTGGTGAAATAATCGATCGCTACCAGAATAAACTTGTGCTCATTTGATGCGGTGGGCTCGATTGGTCCGATAACATCCATTCCCCAAGCGGCGAACGACCATGGCGAGCTTATTGCAGTAAGCTCATTTGGAGGTACCTTTATCATATCCGCATGTATCTGACAACGATGGCATTTGCGGACATACTGGATGCTGTCTGTTTCCATAGTCACCCAAAAATATCCTGCACGGAGTATCTTCTTTGCTAAGACAAAACCATTCATATGTGGATTGCAGGTCCCTGCATGAACTTTTTCTAATAACTTGGATGCTTCCTTCGCTTCGACACACCTTAGTAATCCCAAATCGAGAGTCCTTCTGTACAGGTTTCCTCCACTGTGAAAGAAGTTATTAGACAACAGCCGAAGGGTGTGCTTCTGAGTAGCGTTGGCAAGTTTTGGGAATTCTCCTATTGTCAAATACTCCTCTATGTCATGGAACTATGGTTTCCCATCTGCTTCTTCCTCGACATGAGCACAGTAAGCTGGATAATTATAAATCTTTACCTGGATGATATTAATGAAATTCTTATCTGGGTGTTGAATCATAGATAATAAGGTAGCCAATGCATCTGCGAATTCATTCTGGATCCTGGGGACATGCTGAAATTCTGTCTTTGTGAATCTCTTCCTCAACTCCTGTATGTGATGCAGGTAAGGAAATATCTTAGAGTTCTTTGTTGTAGGGGTGTGTATTCGAATTGGTTTATCGATAAATCGAATCGATTATTTGTTATCTGTTTATCGATTTCGATTTATCGATTTCGATTTTGATTTCAAAATTTTCCTTATCGATTTATCGATTTAGATTTCGATTTTGTCCTCTTCGGTTATCGGTTTATCGATAAACCGATAAGCTACAGTAATTTTTTTATTTTTTTATTTTTTTAAAAAAAATTTAAAAACATTTAATGTTTTTACCCTTATTCTATAATATTCTTTCCTTCACCCTAAGTCCCTAACCCTGTTATTTCCTTTACCACATTTAAGGAATGGTCATATTTAAAGCTCAAGGGAATGAAGCTCAAATTAATGGAAAACTGAATTAGCCGTGATGATGTATTTTGGTTTTTGTGTTTTTATACCGTTGGAGTGATGATGGCATACATTTGATCCTTTACTTTAGTTTCGTTGTATGTGTTTGTTGACACAATTTTTATATTATAAATGGTTCTCTTCTTATTTTAGCTTTTTTTTCATATTAGTTTGGTGTGTTTGTAGTGATATACTTTCCGTGGAATCCCAAAAATTTTCTTATTGGTGTAATCGATAATCGAATTGATAAGCCCCAAAAATTGATGAATCGAAATTGAAAAAATCGAAACCTTGTTGAAACGATAACGATAAGCATATGTATAAATCGATAATCAATAAGTAATTATCGATAAGGGTCACAATTGAATCGATAAATCGAATGCACACCCCTACTTGGTTGCCCATTCTTCTAGGACCTGATGTATGAGCAAGTCTGAATCCCCGATCACTAGCAACTCCTGAATGTTCATGTCAAGGGCCATCTTGAGCCCCAAGATGCAGGCTTCGTATTTGGCCATATTGTTGGTGCATGGGAACCTGAGTTTGGCAGGTAACGGTAATGCTGGCCAGTTTCTGATACTAGGACTACTCCTATGCCAACTCCCTTGAAATTTGCGGCTCCGTCGAAAAACATTCTCCAACCATCATAGGATTTTACAATATCCACTCCCATTAAAGACACCTCTTCATCGGGAAAATACGTCTTTAAAGGCTCGTATTCTCTAACCACGGGATACTCGGAGAGATTATCTACCAAGGCTTGTCCTTTGATTGCCTTCTAAGTCACGTAAACAATGTCGAATTCACTTAGCAGGATTTTCCACTTGGCGAGCTTGCCAGTGGGCATGGGATTTTGGAAGATATACTTCAGTGGATCCATTCTGGATATGAGATAGGTAGTGTAGGCACAGAAATAATGCCTCAATTTCTGAGCTACCCAAGTCAGAGCACAACAAGTGTGCTCTAATAGAGAATACCGGGCCTCGAATGGGATGAATTTCCTGCTGAGATAGTAGATGGCTTGCTCCTTTCTCCCCATTTTGTCGTGTTGTCCCAGAACACAACTGAATTCTCCATCTAATACTTCAAGGTAAAGCAATAGAGGTCTACCTGCTTCGGGCGGCGTCGACAAGTATTCCTTGATTCTGTCAAATGATTTCTTACAATCATCCGTCCAATTGGTAGTAGCGTCCTTCTTCAACATTTTAAAGATGGGCTCACAAATGATAGTGGGCTGAGGTATGAACCGACTGATATAGTTGAGTCTCCCCAGGAAACTGATCACGTCCTTCTTGTTCTTTGGCTATGGTAGTTCTTGAATGGCCTTAACCTTTGATGGATCCAATTCTACTCGTCGGCGACTCACAATGAACACCAGTAATTTTCCTGCTGGAACCCCAAATGCACACTTGACGGGAATCAGTTTCAGATTTTACCTTCTAAGTCTATTGCAGAATTTCCTCAGATCTTCCATGTGGTCAACAGCTTCCTTGTATTTGATCATGACATCATCTACATATACCTCGATTTCCTTGTGTATCATGTCATGAAAGATAGTTCACCACCATTCTTTAACCCAAATGGTATCATCTTGTAGCAGTACATCACCCACGGTGTAATGAAAGTTGTTTTCTCCGCATCTTCTTCATCCATCCATATCTGATGGTACCCAACAAAATAATCGACAAATGACTTCAGCTCATGCTTGGCACATTTGTCAATAAGAATGTGTATGTTTGGCAAGGGGAAGTCATCTTTGGGACTGGCCCGGTTAAGATCCTGGTAGTCTACACAGACCTTAACCTTCCCATCTTCCTTCGTCACTGATACAATGTTGGCTAACCATATTGGATATTTTACCACGCTGAGAACCTTGGCTTTGATTTGCTTGGTGATTTCTTCCTTGATTTTCAAACTCAGGTCAGGTTTGAATTTCCTGAGCTTCTGCTTTACCGGCGAACATGTTGGATCTGTTGGCAGATTGTGAGCTACAATAGATCAAACTGAGACCAGTCATATCATCATACGACCAGGCAAATATGTCCTCATATTCCTTTAGAAACTCCGTGTACTCTTTCTTTTCTGATGGTGACAAGCGAACACTGATGCGCGTTTCTTTGAGATTCTCTATATCCCCTAAGTTAACGACCTCAGTTTCGTCCAAGTTAGACTTAGGCCTATTTTTAAAATCCTTAACTTCTTTAATGATATCTTCTGCTATATCATCCTCTTCTTAGTCTATATCCGTTTGTTGCGTTGTCTCGTTGCAAGTCACAATAGTTGGTTCATCATCAAGATAAGTGATAGTAATGCTGCGTAAATAAAGTAAATGATAAAGAAAATAATAAGAGCGAGATATATATAAGAAACTGAAGTGCTTTGATTAAATTTCATAACTGTTTGGGAACATCATAGCTCTTTTTTCGAAATTAAAGAAAATACGGAAAGGAAATTGACTGGTAAAAAAGTAAAATATGATGCATGGTGCTTTGTTTAGCCTTGCTACGCCGAAGCTTTCCGGGCCCTAGTCTTTCTGATGGACCAATTATTGAGGCGCGCCCCTCAGTTCACAACTTGTATGGAAGGTCCTTCCTCCCCCTCCTCCTTAAAAAATACACAGCAGTCCATATCATCGTCCTCCAAAAATAAATTCTTCATTGCTGCCAATACTTCCTCTTCTTCCGACCCATATATGGTATCTGCCGGTTAGAAAGTCTACTCCAGACGAGGTATCGGATGTTCTAGTGGATATAGGGACTGCGCCATGGTGGCAACCAGTGGTTAAACTCTTCCCAAGTGTATTCATAACCCAAACCAAAGGTGGTTCCATGTTTCTTCAGCTTGATGGGTTTGGAAATTCCTTGGAGGTTTCTGCCAAGTCCCTTTCGAGGCTCATATCCACACTAATTCAGGATACTCTCAATCTTGTTATCTCACCATTTATCTTTGTCCACAATGTTGACCCGCTCAATGTGATGGTTGGTTTCTCCGCCTATTCTACTCCTTTCTCCAATCATTAGGATGGTCTAACGACTGTATATGTGGTTGCTACCATCGCCATGAATAATCACCTCTTGGTGATTCCATTCTAACTTCATCGCCTGGTGCAGGGTTGATGCTACAGCTCCAGCGGCATAGATACATGGTCATCCCAACAACAAGTTGTAGGATATTGGGACGTCTATCACTTGAAAGTCAACGTCGAACCAAGTTGGTCCCATTTGCAGGCATAAACTGATTTCCCCAATATTGGATCTTTGTGACCCATCGAAGGCTTTGACATTGATGGCCCCATCTTTGATTTCATCCAGGCTCTTCCCCAAATGTTCTGAGGGTTATCAATGGACATATGCTTAGGCTGAATCCTCTGTCGATCTCGATCATGTGATTGCCCCTACCCTTGTGGCCGGCCAGAGTGTTGTTGCGAATATTAGGAGCAGGCTCCTTTTCTATGATGATCTTATTGTCGATTAGGGTTTCAGTGAGCGACACTCGTCAATGGTATGCCCCTTCATGCCGAAATGGTATGGACAAGTCTTGTTCAGGTTGACCCATTGGGAAGGGTTTTCTGGAGTTATGGCAGGGATATGGGTGACGTAACCAGCAGCTTTAAGTCTTTCATACAGCTGGTCAATTTGTTCGGCAATGGTTGTGTATTGTTTGGGAGGTCTGCGGTCGAAATTCGATCTAGGTCTAGGGAAATTTTAGCGAGTAAGAGGTGATTAGTAGTGAGAGGGTTGAGCATTGTAAGCTTGGTAGATATGCGCAGGTTGAGAGTATCTGGGTGAAGTAGGCTGATATGTGGGAGGTGGAGATGCTTGATAAATGGGTGGTGGATTTTTGTAGGAGGGTGTGGGTGCTTGACAATTTGGGGTAGGCTGATATGTGAGTGGAGGTGATGGGTAACTTTGGTATTTTATCGGGGATTTTAATCTGTATGAGACCATCACGGCACTAACATCCCTCTTCTTGGATGTGCCACTAGATTGTAGAGCCTTGTTGGTGGCCTGTAATTCTTCAAGGTTAGTAACCATACCACTCTTAATGCCTTCCTTAATTCTTTCCCCTAGCTTGATGATATTGGAGAATTTCTGCCCCTCAATCACCATCAACCTCTCGTAATATTGTGGATCATGAGCCCGGACGAAGAATATATTCATATATTCCTTTTCTAAGGCCGACCTGACCTTAGCAACCTCTGATCTCCATGAGTAGCATACTCGCGGAATTTCTCTGTAGGTTTCTTCTTCAAATTCTGGATGTAGAATACGTCTGGTGCATTCTCTATATTGAATCTGAATCTGTCCATGAAATCGGACACCATACCTACCCAGCTTGTCCACTTCTTGGGGTCTTGGCTGATGTACCAAGATAGAGCATCCCCTTTCAGACTTCTCATAAAGAGCTTTATACGGATCTTCTCATCCTTTCCGACTCCGACCAGCTTGTCACAGTATGTCCTCAAATGGACTTTGGGATCTCCCGTGCCATCTAACATTTCGAAATTGGGAGGTTTGTATCCCTCAGGAAGTTCAACATCTGGCTGAATGTAGAGTTCCTCGTAATTCAGCCCCTCAATACCTTTGTTTCCTTCAACACCTTGGACTCGACTAGTCAACTTCTTGAATTTAGCGGCCAGGCTCCTCATAACAGAGTCTTTGTCATTAGACTCAGGTGTGCTTGAGATTGGTTAGGTGTAATGCGGTATGGAGTCCACATATATGGGGGTGTTGTGGGGAGGATCATTTGTGGTGTTTATTGGTTTAGGGATGAGCAATGGACGGTTATTGGAAGTATGGCATGTGTTGCAATGTTGAGTATGAGTGGGTTGTTTTTGTGGTTGCGGGATGTTTTGTGGCGGTGCGGGATTTTAGGTGTTGGGAAAGTTGATGTCTGGGGTGGTAAGGGAAAATGACAAGTTGGACAAGTTCCGCACTTGATCTAGTTCTTCTCGGAACTTCAATAACTTCTGCTCAAGTTGGGAAGCACTTTCCTTGGAAATCTGGTTACCCTGAGTAACCTCTGTTCGTTCACCCGAGTTCTCCTTTCTGATGTTGTTCAAGTCTTCCATTTTAGCCTTGTTCTTATTTTTGATAAGACTTGGAGGAGGAGGAGGTGGAGGGATCTTGGATCCCGTAGAGTATGATGATGATTCCAGAGTGCACGAACTAACCTTTGGGTAGGGGAATAAAAAAAATAAAAGAAAAACAAAAAAGGTAACCAGTTAGTGTGGGTTATGAAAAGAAAATTTTACAATATTCAAACACATTGTGCAAGAATATAAATCATGCACTAATTTGGGTGCCTCGTTGTGCCTGAGGTAGGCCTAGCGACAAATTGTTTTTGGAGAACTTATAATGCTAAATGCCTCATTTTATTGATAAAAATAAGATGAATCCCAAAACAACACTAAATAATGGAAAGTAAAATATCACTAATGGCCATTGGCCTTATTACATCATTAAAGTAAAAGAAAAAGACTCCTAACTACTTGGTCCTAGAAGGACCTTCCCCAGACTTGGCATCTTTATCCCCATCGAACAACTTCACCAGCTCGCGCAGTCCTAGCAGTAGATAAGCTCGGGCCAGATGTCCGCCCACATTTCCCTCACTGTTTTGACAGTCTTCAATCCTATTGATGAACTTTCCGTCCAGCTCCACAAGACCCCACTCCAAATACCCCAGTCACTTGTTAGCCCTGACAACCATATCTTTCCATTCTTCAATCAACTTCTAATGGGCTTCTTGTATTTCCCGGTGCTCGCTTTCACATCCTCGAATTCTCTTACGGTGTTGGTTGTACTTAACCTGTGCTTCAGCCTTTTCGTCGATGACCCTATGACCTCGAATGAACCAGGGCTGACCCAAACCATTGTGATTTTCTTCCAACCAACCAGAATAGTGTGGTACATAGACGATGTGATACATATATGGCTCAATAGAATCTTTCCCCAAGATGATTTTGCAGTGCCACATGTGCTGAGCTTGGCACTTGTGAGGGCTATCATCGTCCTGGAAGTCAGCTCTGAAGTGACCCATCTTGTCGACCCTTGGTATGAATTGCTTTCTTCCTGCCTGCCTCATGACTCGGAGAGGGACATAAGGATAAGTTCCCCTCAGACCAATGAGTATGAGAAATGGTGCATCTCGGGATCAGACAATGAATTCCTCCGTAGGGAACCACTCAAACATCCATTGTACCTGGTCTTCTTTCAGATTTTCAAATAACTCTACCCATCCTCTAGCGTCCTTTTTTGCTGAGCGAACATGTTAGTCATATAATTCATTCGCCTTGGTTGATCATCCCAGTATCTACGTAGAATCTCTTGTCGGTACTCACCCTTCTGGAGGTGCTCCAAGAGCCAGAGCTGGAGTAATAAGTTGAAACCATCTAAATGATTGGCCCCTCGTTGACAGCTGTCCAGGGCTCGGTATATCTCAGCAACGATCATTGGTACTATGCTGAAAGGCTGCCTGCCAATTCCTTCTATCAAAGTCTTGGTTACCATGGCTAGTCTGGTGTGGATCCTAGCTTTCTTCATGGGGAACACTATCATTCCCAAAAAGCAGAACATAAAGACGAAGACCCTCCTATGGATATGCCTCAATAAGGTAAGGGCAAATTTATCTTGGTAAATGCGGTATGACTTGCTATGGTCGTACCTCTCGTATAGATAGTCGAATGAAATGTAAGAGTTCTTCAAACAGGTTAAGTCTGGGTTTTTGTTTAGTCCCATCATCTTGAGGAAACCCTTACTCTTGCAATTTTGGCATAATCAAACCCGGCGTCTCCCAAGGAACACCGGCTAACCCTCTTATTTCCTCGAGCAAAGGAATCATTTCAAGGTCCCCAAAGCGGAACACAGATCTGTTACTATCCTAGAACAGAGTTGCAGCCTCTATGATTTTGTAGTCAGGCTGGATCTCCAGAAGAGAAGGGAAATTCCCTAAATACTTGCGGAAGAGCGTCTGATCACTGGAGTGAAGATTTTTCCACCAACTTAGCAATGTTGGGTGAATGTTGGTTACCATGCCGAATCCGGGTACTTCGTGCCTCATTTTCTGCAAAACAAAGTGTTAGGCCCTTACCCCACCGGACTTGACTATTTAAACTAATAATTAGCATAAAAAGCATTTAGTTCTCCAAATAAATGCACAGAATATGGGGGTGTCCGTTTGGGTTTCAAGGAAACCCAATGGACTTTGGACAGGGCTATCTTAAAGAATCATTATATGGACAACATAACTGATTCGACTAGGTTTGATAGTGATGCATGCACAGTTAAACAGAATAAGGATTCTATGGGGTATTAGACCGGCATTCTTGAGCTGACAATTCAAGAGGGAAAGGCACGGAACCGTCGACGGTCCCGCTGATCGACTAGTTTTACCGCAAATATGCCTTTGCCAAATTTAGGGGGTGATAATATCAGAAGACCTCAACAACTCATTATAAGCACTGCTATGGTATTTGTTTTGAACAAATGGAATTTGATGTTGAATATGCAATTACAAAGATGAAAAAAATTGTCACGTTCATAATGATTACAATGATTGCCAAAAAATTACAACGGCATTGAAGGAAAGTAGTAAATGAAAGCGTTAAAGAAAAAAGAAACAAAAAAAAATATCCAAGTCAGTTTCGAATAAAGACATTAAATAAAGCAGTAATTTAGCAATTAAGTCACAAATAACATGAAATGGTAAAAGTCTTAAAAACTTCCCCAGCAGAGTCGCCATACTGTCGACGCCCCATTTTTTCTCTCAAATTCGGGTTTACGACATTTGGGAAGACAACTCTATTCCCATTTGGGCATTAAGTTTTTGGATTCGAAGAGTCGCCACCTAATGATTAAGTGCATTAGGACACTAAGGGTTTTGAGTTGGAAAACCAGAGTTCGGGTAAGTGCTAGAAATTATCTCGAGGGGAAGGTGTTAGGCACCCCTCAAGATCCACTAGTGTGGTTCCTGGCCATGTTACAATTGTGACTTTACAGATAAGGAATTAGGACTCAAATAAAGGGGCTTGCACACAAGTTTAGAACTCATTTGAGAATAGATAAGGTAGAATTTTGTGAAAGAAGGATTCAGATAACTTCTCGAGTAAGAAGAGGAAAAGAAGCACATAAAGGGATGGGGGTCCTAGGTTTGCAAAATACACGGATTATCCATACAACATCGGTAGCCAATCGTACGCATGGTGTTATTGCTCGATCATCATCTCCATGTCTACCTTTCCGACCCCCGTTAAGGTATTAAGCGTGGAATGATGTCGTTACTTATTTTATGCTATTACTCGTCCTCGTCCTATCAGTGCCAAAGGCATTTGGGACTAATAATCCTAAAGGGGAGGAAGTTGGGCTTTTCAGAGTTAAAAAAAAGGATAAAAATCTAAGGCAACAATCAAAACACATAAGCAATTAAAGGGGAGCTAGTAGCAATTAAGGGCTCAAATAGGCCTCCTCATTTAAAGAAACAAATTGTTTAGCATGACTCTCAAACACTGGTTAAGTCTTTAATTAAATTTAACGTAGGAAGGGTGGTTGATAAATCATATATTTTCAGATAAGCAGTCCAAGTTAGGCTTGCCTGCTGGATGTAATTATTAAAGACTGGTGTAATTGGTTAATGGCCTACAGGTTTGCCTAGGTGATGCTTACAATCATGGTATCTAAGTGATAAAAACAAAGTCAGATTTATTACATGACTAATATAATATATAACTTTACTAATTTATTAAATTAATAAATCACTCCAAAAATAATGTTCTAAAATAATTAGATGTGAAGAGTTAGAAAGCGAATTTATTCCAAAACTCAGTGAACACTAAGCGGCCCAAAATAATTAAATGGAAAAATGATTATTGAGCTCAAACCTTGTAGTGTTGTGTTCATTTGGGAGAATAAGCTAAAAGTAAGGGAAATTTTCAAAGTGAGATTGTTGAATTAACACCAAAGTTATAAGCTCAGCTTTTTGCATTTTTATTCCAAAAAGTGAAGTTTTATGGTAGAAATAAGGCCTAAAAAATGTAGGTATAGTACAAAGATATTGCTTCTGAAATATAGACCAAATCTCAAATAATTTTGATAAAATAAATGTCAAAACAATCATAGAATTGCACATTAAAATGGTAAAAGACTTAACTTATTTTAAATGTCTTTATTCCAACTCATAATTAACTATTCAAACACACACCATAAGAATAAGAAACTGATTTTGCCTATTAACATGCTATGATCGAATAAAACAAATTAAAACTAAATAAGCAAGTAGTCAAATAGTGCAGGCAAGCACCGTTGTCCTAAACACATAGCAAATATTCACGTAGTCATCCCATTCCTAGTAAATACCCTTTCATAATGGTATTAGTGTCACTACAAGTCTATTACAAGGCAGATTGAGTGAACTAAATAATTTGATTTCAATTACGATTCATCTCACTCAAACAAGTCAAACAAAACATAGTCAGTTATTACTTACACTATGGCACACTTGTTAGTCTTAAAGACGTGATAACTAAGCTCAGTTATAGGAAGATGCTAGACAAGGTTATGAGTCGTCCTATTAAACATGAAGTTAATCACCTCATACTCGTAAATGTGATACATGGCGGTTAAAATCCTATGACACAGTGAGCATGTGAACAAATTCTAATAATAAGATTAAACAACAGAGAACTACCATGCAACCCTTAGGCAAACTTTTATTTAAGAAGCATCATGTTACCTTTTTTAGTACTAAGGATACGATCTCTAAATGACTGGAAACCTCAGTACAAATTAAAAGTCTAAACAAAATCTATATTAATTGTTTGATTAAGCCTAAATCTTAGTATCTATTAGACAGAATATTCTAAACAAGTCCAAACGGATCAAACAGATATTAATCATACATACAAGTTATCTATCGCACAAAAAACCAGAACATACAAATAGAATTAAGCACATACTGAGGTTTAAGAGACACACATGGCTTTATACTGGCATAATTTCAATAGAGTGCCGCATGACACTCAGCATCTCGACATGGCCAAGAATTTTACAAAATACAAAACTAAGAGAAGGACTAGCCTATTCTAACAAGAAAGAACACGTACATGAATCATAATGCGTTGTTCAGGAGACTAACCAGTTTGTGGAGTATCAAATTCATAAGCAGAACCAGAAATCCAAATAATGATTCACGGACAGAGCTTCAACAACAGTAAATATGCCAAACAAACTCCAGAAATACGCAGTGATTGCAATGAGAAAACTCGAAGGATAGCGACAAGAATACTCAAATCTCGATGCTCCGAGATCACCAAAACTTCTAAGAATTTCGAACAACGATTGCGTTGAGTGAAATAAAAGAAAACAAAGTTTTCTTTGGCTTGAAATAAGCAAAGAAGTAGCCGAAGAGCAGTGAATGCAGAGTATATCTCAGCAAAAGAAAAGTTATGGAAGTGATGAAGAGCAATGATCGAAAGTCCTCCTCCTCGTCTTGTTTTTTCCCCTTAACAATAGTAGTATTTATAGCTCAAAATTATTAATGATCCAAGTAAAAAATGATAGAAATTAAGGCTAATAATTAGTACTTGACAGAATCAATAAGCAGAATCGGAGGCCATAATTTTGGGGAAAAAATGATTCTTTCTATATGTAAAAGTACATGAATATATATCAAATTCAACTAAAATAAAATTAGAGGAATAATTAATCATGTCATGAAGGAAAGAAACTAACGAGATTGAGTTTCTCTGTATATCAAATCAAAGAAAGCGAAACCCGCGATAAATTCAAAATCTTTACCTATTTGGGGACTCATATGAACTTGGACAGATTCTTCAACGAAGTTCGTACCCAAATCTTCCATCAAAATTCGTTCTTTACAGGAAGAGATATAATTTCTAATTTTGAGTGATTTGTGAAGAAATTATGCTATGACATTTTGTAATAAAGTAGTAAAATAATTAAGGAAATAACTAAATAGAAATGGGAAGGAAAGTAAGAGAATAAATAAGATAATGGACTAAAGAAGGGAAAAATGAATGTTTGTTGCTGGCGAGGAAGGTATAAGATCGGAGAACTAGTTTGGGGTTAGTCTCGTTGAGATTTGGTTTAAAGTGGTTGTCCTTAGGATATTACCGGGTGAAGTGGGCTTCATTCGGACAGAGAGCACATGTTGGGTTAGATAAATAGGTCCAATTGGGGGTTCAAATAAGGCTAAAATTGAAATGAATGGGGCTATCATTTAAATAGCTATTTTCTCCCTTTTTATTTTACAAAAATAGTAAAATAATTTATAAAAATAAATTAAAGATACTAAAATAATTAACAGTACATAATTATCAAATTAAAAATACTGGAGTTAATTTTAAAAATATAAACACAATTAAATCTTAAAATAGGCTAATATTGCAATTGTATGTCATTTAGCTTTAAAAATATGCAAAAATTATGTTAGGTATATTTTAGTATAAATATGAGAATCCCATAGGCGAATTGCCAGAATGACAATTTGGGGAATACTTATTGGGGTTTTCTTGATAAAATAGGGCAATAAAATTGATTTAAAAAATCTTTAAAAATTCAAAAAAAAATAGGAAAACCCTTGGACATATTTATATATGCATACATATGCTATTTGAAAGGTATTTTGAATATAAAAATATACAAGAAAAAATGGATATCAACAACTGCCCCTCTTTACCCGGGAAGGATGAAAGAGTTGTCGGGTAAAGATATGATGACCAATTTGACCGAACGAAACAGTTTGAAAAATTTTGACCGAGCTCTGGTTCTTGAGCCGCCTACATATCCTTAGTCTTACAGGATAAAGCCATATGTAGTTCAGGATCCTTTGGCGGACTATGCCGATGGAGATTTCAAAAAATGGATGTGATGGTCAGGTTCAGAAGGAGAGTCAGAGTCTGATAGGGTGCGGAACCGGAGCGAGATTGCTCCTGCTGAGATAGCCATTGCTAACTGGTGTACTGCAAGAGAGCAATACAAACATATATTGTGCATAAATTTAAACGTGATGCAAGTTCCCATTGGACTATGAATGTTGTCTTTGGATAAGTAGGATGACGTCCCCAGACCATGATGTCTTGGGCCATGAAGCGCATAATAGAGGATTCATAGGCCATGAAATGACGTTCTCGGGCTATGAAATTGATGCCTCCGAACTATGATGCCTTTGAATAATGATATGCAAAGATACAACGGGGGTCCTCCGGCCTTGGCATGACGTTCTCGGGCTATGAAAATGGTGCCTCCGAACAATGACACCCTTGGACAATTTGGCGATCTTTCATCCCATGAGATACAGAAGGTGGCGATCTTTCAGCCGATGCAAGACGTGAATGAAAGGCGGCAATATTTTTAGCCATGCAAGATAAGAAGTGGCGATATTTCAGCCGGTGCAGAATTTAAAATAGAGGCGGCGATATTTCAGCCGGTGCAGGATGGAGCCGGAGCTTAGTCCCGGAAGGCAGAAGAGTAGCCTTATGCAATGCGAGAATATGCAGATGGAGACAATGCTTAGTCTCGGAAGGCAGAAAGGTAGCCTTATGCAAAATGCAGATAGAGGTAGAGCTTAACCTCAATAGGCAGAAAAGTAGCCTTATGCAAGAAATGGAGATAATGCAGATGGAGACAATGCTTAGTCTCGGAAGGCAGAAAGGTAGCCTTATGCAAAATGCAGATAATGCAGATGGAGTCAATGCTTAGTCTCGGAAGGCAGTAAGGTATCCTTATGCAGAAAATGCAGATGGAGGTAGAACTTAACCTCAGAAGGCAGAAATGTAGCCTTATGCAAGAAATGCAGATAATGCAGATGGAGACAATGCTTAGTCTCGAAAGGCAAAAAGGTAGCCTTATGCAAAATGCAGATAATGCAGATGGAGACAATACTTAGTCTCGAAAGGCAGAAAAGTGGCTTTATACAAAATTCGAATAATGCAGATGGAGACAATGCTTAGTCTCGAAATGCAGAAAAGTAGCCTTATGCAAAATGCAGATAATGCAGATGGAGACAATTCTTAGTCTCGAAAGGCAGAAAAGTAGCCTTATGCAAAATGTAGATAGTGCAGATGGAAACAATACTTAGTCTCGATAGGCAGAAAAGTAGCCTTATGCAAAATGCAGATAAAATACAGGATGGAGGTATGCTTAACCTCGGAAGGCAGAAAGCAACCTTATGCAAAAAATGCAGATGAAGATAGGGCTTTGTCTCGAAAGGTAGAAAGGTAGCCTTATGCAATGCAAGAAATAAAAGTTGAATAGTAATGAGATATCTTAGCTGGTAGATGATAGTTGATTGCATCGTTTTGGCTGTTGGGGATGTTGTTTACGGATAGCAATTGTAAATAGATGATGATTCTGAGGAGTTGCATTCTTGAGAAAGCATGAGTGCATAATATATCTAATGACATTGCGAATTGAGTGCCTGCATCCAAAGAAAAATCGTGAGTTTTCTAAACAGGGGAAGGTTAGTTCGTCTTCCCGTGGCCTTTGCTCATCCTGCTTCACATTGTGTTTTCATTGGGGCAGCATTGCTAAACAAAAAAATCTCGATAATAGTCATGCATGATTTAGTAAAATAGTGTAATGTAAATAAATAATTGAAAATAGTAGTTTTCTTTTTAGATGAGCCGACGACTGAGATGCGGTTCAAGATATTACAACCTCTCTTGCTCCGAAATTTTGAGGGTCCTCCTCAAAATCTGCCCCAGTTTACTGGGATGGTGCTTCCGACGGCTATGTGCAATGAATGGCTAAAATCAACTCCGGAATTTTGAGGGTCCTCCTCAAAATTCTGCCCCAGTTTCCAATAGCGGGGGAAGATGGAAATTTTATTAAATTGTGACCGAACCCAAATGGGTACCTACGTATCCCCTCTTAAATGGGAATCAGGTTAGGCATAGTTCAAATTACATCATAAAGAAATCATAAAGGATTACATATAATAACGCTTGACTGCATCTGAATTGATCGGTTTTGGCCTAACTTCTTCGTCCATTTCTGCAAGTATGGGGGCTCCTCCAGTAAGAAACCAATGAACCATGTACGGACCTTACCAGTTGGGAGAGAATTTCCCTTTGGCTTCATCTTGATGCGGAAATTTTTTCTTCAACACAGCTACCCTGGTGTAAACTTCCTTGGCTTGACTCTTTTGTGAAAAGCTCTGGACATTCTGTTATGATACAATTGACTGTGGCAAACTGCATTCATTCTCTTCCAATCTATAAGATCCAACTGCTCGTAACGACTCTTTACCCATTCTGCATCATCTAACTCCGCTTCTTGTATGATTCTCAAGGAGTAACTTCTACCTCAGTGGGAATGACCGCCTCCGTACCATAAACCAGCATATAAGGAGTTACCTCGATTGATGTGCAGACTGTGGTGCGGTATCCTAATAAGGTGAATGATTACTTCTCATGCCACTTCTTGTGCTTTTTTATCATTTTCCTCAGTATATTCTTGATATCTTGTTGGCTGCTTTTACAGCTCCATTCATCTGAGGCATGTAGGCTGTAGAATTCTTTTGTTTGATCTTGAACGTTTCAAGTATTGCTTTCATCAGATCACTATTGAGATTGGACCCATTGTCAGTAATGATTGACTCTGGAATTCCGAACCGACAAACAATACGATCGCAGATGAAATCTACCACAACTTTCTTGGTTACTACTTTATATGTTGCAGCTTCTACCCATTTGGTGAAATAATCGATTGCTACCAGAATAAACCTGTGCCCATTTAATGCGGTAGGCTCGATTGGTCCGATAACATCCATTCCCCAAGCGGCGAACGACCATGGCGAGCTTGTTGTAGTAAGCTCATTTGGAGGCACCTTTATCATATCAGCATGTATCTGCCAGCGATGGCATTTGCAGACATACTGGATGCAGTCTGTTTCCATAGTCATCCAAAAATATCCTGCTCGAAGTATCTTTTTTGCTAAGACAAAACCATTCATATGTGGATCGCAGGCCCCTGCGTGAACTTCTTCTAATAAATTGGATGCTTCCTTTGCTTTGACACACCTTAGTAATCCCAAATCGGGAGTCCTTCTATATAGGATTCTTCCACTGTGAAAGAAGTTATTAGTCAATCGCCGAAGGGTGCGCTTCTGAGTAGCTTTTGCAAGTTATAGGTATTCTATTGTTAAGTACACCTTGATATCATGGAACCATGGTTTCCCATCTGCTTCTTCCTCGACATAAGCACAGTAAGCTGGCTGATCTTAAATATTTACCATGATGGGATCAATGAAATTCTTATCTGGGTGTTGAATCATAGATGATAAGGTAGCCAGTACATCTGCGAATTCATTCTGGATCCTGGGAATGTGCTGAAATTCTATCTTTGTGAATCTCTTCCTCAACTCCTGTATGTGATGCAGGTAAGGAAGTATCTTAGAGTTCTTGGTTGCCCATTCTTCTCAGACCTGGTGTATGAGCAAGTCTGAATCCCCGCTCACTAGCAACTCCTGAATGTTCATATCAAGGGCCATCTTGAGCCCCAAGATTCAGGCTTCGTATTTGGCCATATTGTTGGTGCATGGGAACTTGAGTTTGGCGGATACCGGGTAATGCTGGCCGATTTCTGATACAAGGACTTCTCCTATTCCAACTCCCTTGAAATTTGCAGCTCCATTAAAAAGCATTCTCCAACCATCATAGGATTTTGCAATATCCTCTCCTATGAAAGACACCTCTTCATCGTGAAAATACGTCTTTAAAGGATCGTATTCTCCGCCCACGGGATTCTCAGTGAGATGATCTTCCAATGCTTGTCCTTTGATTGCCTTCTAAGTCATGTAAACAATGTCGAATTCACTTAGCAGGATTTGCCACTTGGCGAGCTTGCCAATGGGCATGGAATTTTGGAAGATATACTTTAGTCGATCCATTCTGGATATGAGATAGGTAGTGTAGGCTCAGAAATAATGCCTCAATTTCTGAGCTACCCAAGTCAGAACACAATAGGTGCACTCTAATAGAGAATACCGGGCATCGTACGAGGTGAATTTCTTGCTGAGATAGTAGATGGCTTGCTCATTTCTCCATGTTTCGTGGTGTTGTACCAAAACCAAGATGTGCGGCGTCGACAAGTATTTCTTGATTTTGTCAAATTCTTTCTAGCAATCATCCGTCCATTTTAAAGATGGGTTCACAAATGGTAGTGGACTGAGCTATGAACCGGCTGATATAGTTCAGTCTCCACAGGAAACTAATCACGTCCTTCTTGTTCTTTGACGGTGGCAGTTCTTGAATGGCCTTAATCTTTGATGGATCCAATTCTATTCCTTGACGACTCACGATAAGCCCCAGTAATTTTCTGACAGGAACCCCGAATGCACACTTGATGGGATTCAATTTTAGATTTTACTTTCTTAGTATGTTGAAGAATTTCCTCAGATCTTCCATGTTGTCAGCAGCTTCCTTGGATTTGATGATGACATCATCTACATATACCTCGATTTCCTTGTGTATTATGCCATGGAAGATAGTAGTCATGTCCCTCATGTAAGTGGCACCAGTATTCTTTAACCCAAATGGCATCATCTTGTAGCAGTACATCCCCCACGGTATAATGAAAGTTGTTTTCTCCGCATATTCTTCATTCATCCATATCTGATGGTAACCTGCAAAACAATCAACAAATGACTGCAGCTCATGTTTGGTGTAGTTGTCAATAAGAATGTGTATGTTTGGCAAGGGGAAGTCGTCTTTGGGACTAGCCCGATTAAGATCCCGGTAGTTAACATAGACCCTGACCTTCCCATTTTTCTTCGGCACTGGTACAATGTTGGCTAACCATGTTGGATATTCTACCACCCTGAGAACCTTGGCTTTGACTTGCTTGGTGACTTCTTCCTTGATTTTCAAACTCAGGTCAGGTTTGAGTTTCCTGAGCTTCTACTTTACTGGAGGACATGTTGGATCTGTTGGCAGTTTGTGAGCTACAATAGATGTACTGAGATCAGTCATATCATCATACGACCAAGCGAATATGTCCTCATATTCCTTTAGAAACTCCATGTACTCTTTCTTTTCTGATGGTGACAGGTAAACACTGATGCACGTTTCTTTGACATTCTCTGTATCCCCCAAGTTAACAACCTCAGTTTCGTCCAAGTTAAACTTAGGCCTATTTTTAAAATCCTCAACATCTTTAACGACCTCTTCTGGTATATCATCCTCTTCTGAGCCGATATCCATTTGTTGTGTTGTCTCGTTGCAAGTCACAATCATCGGTTCATCATCAAGATAAGTAATAGTAATGATGTGTAAATAAAGTAAATGATAAAGAAAATAATAAGAGCGAGGTATATATAAGAAACTAAAATGCTTTGATTAAATTTCATAACTGTTTAGGAATATCTGAGCTCTTTTTTTGAAATTAAAGAAAATACGTAAAGGAAATTGACTGGTAAAAAAGTAAAATGTGATGCATGGTGCTTTGTTTTGACTTGCTACCCCAAATCTTTCCGGGCCCTGGTGGTTCTGATGGACCAATTATTGAGGCGCGCCCCTCGAATCACAACTTGTATGGAAGGGCCTTTCTCCCCCTCCTCCTAAAAAATAACACAACAGTCCATATCTTCGTCCTCCAAAAACAGATTATTTATTGCTGCCAATGCTTCCTCTTATTTCGACCCATATATGGTATATGCCGGTTGGAAAGTCTGCTCCAGACGAGGTATCGGATGTTCTAGTGGATATAGGGACTGCGCCATGGTGGCGACCAGTGGTTGAACTCTTCCCAAGTGTATTCATACCCCAAACCAAAGGTGGTGCCATGTTTCTTCAGCTTGATAGGTTTGGCAATTCCTTGGAGGTTTCTACCAAGTCCCTTTCACACCAATTCAAGATACTTTCAATCTTGTTATCCCATAATTTATCTTTGTCCATAGCGTTGACCCGCTCGATGTGATGGTAAGTTTCTCCACCTATTCTCCTTCTTTCTCCAATCATTGGGATGGTCTGGCGACTGTATATGAGGTTGCTACCATCGCCATGAATAATCACCTCTTGGTGATTCCATTCGAACGTCATCGCCTGGTGCAGGGTTGATGCTATAGCTCCAGTGGCATGGATCCATGGTCGTCCCAACAGCAAGTTGTAGGATGTTGGGACGTCTATCACTTGAAAGTCAACATCTAACCAAGTTTTTCCCATTTGCAGGCATAAACTGATTTCCCCAATAGTGGATCTTTGGGAACCATCGAAGGCTTTGACATTGATGGCCCCATCTTTGATCTCATGCAGGCTCTTCCGCAATGTTTTGAGGGTTATCAATGGACATATGTTGATGCTGGATCCTCTGTCGATCAGGACTCTAGTAATAAAATAATCCTCGCATTGCACGGTGATGTGCAATGCCTTGTTGTTACTCAGCCCTGGCAGCTCATCTTCGTGGAAGGTGATTTTGTGGCTCTCCATTACTTTTCCTACCATGTTTTCCATTTCCCCTCCAGTTATGTTGGTGGGCACATATGCCTCACTCAGTATCTTCATCAAGGCATTCTTGTGTACGTCGGAGCTCTGCAGAAGAGTTAGGATGCAGATATGTGTCGGTGTTTTATTTAGTTGTTCAACGACTGAGTACTCTTATGCATGTATCTTCCTCCAATAATCATCGGGCCCCATTTCAATAGGCCATCCAGGGGCTTGCTTACTGGACTCAACTAGGTGTTCTCGGGTGTAAACTCTATCAGTTCTGGTCATACCTTGTGCAACAATTGCGTATCCAAATTTGGTTTTCCCTTTCCTTCTTGCTTCAGCTGTGTAATCCCATGGTATGGCATTTGAGTGGAACAGTGTTATGTCTGACAAAACAACTTTAAATGGTACAGGTGCTTTTGGAACTCCAAATTCAACCTCAATTGGTCCATGCACCTTCGCAGAAAAAGGTGCTTCAAATTCGATTGGTATAGACATGTTTAGTTTATCGGCCTCGGAGGGTTGATTCTGGACATCAATTGGGTTAAGTGTAACTGTTGGTTTCTTTGGCTCATCACCCTCATCAATCAATCCTATAGACTCTTTGGGGTCCCAATCATCTTCGATCTTGATCATGTGAATGCCCCTACCCTTGCGGTCGGGCAGAGGGTTGTTGCGATCATTAGGAGCATGCTCCTTTGCTATGATGATATTATTGTCGATCAAGGTTTGGATATTGTCCTTCAATGAGAGACACTCGTCAATGGTATGCCCCCTCATGCCGGAATGATATGCACAGGTCTTATTTGGGTTGACCCATTAGGAAGGTTTTCTGGAGTTATGGCAGGGATAGGGGTGACGTAACCAGCAACTTTAAGTCTTTCATACAGCTGGTCAATTGGTTCGGCAATAACTGTGTATTGTCTGGGAGTTCTGCGGTCGAAATTCAGTCTAGGTCTAGGGAAATTTTGGCGAATGGGAGGTGATTGGTAGTAAGAGGGTTGAGCATTGTAAGCTTGGTAGACAGGCGCGGATTGAGAGTATCTGGTGAAGTAGGTTGATATGTGGGAGGTGAAGACGCTTGATAAATGGGTGGTGGATATTTATAGGAGGGTATGGGTGCTTGGTAATTTGGGGTAGGCTGATATGTGTGAGCATATGATTTTTTCCCTATACGAATTACTCCAAAAGAAATCCAAAATAAAATAAGTGTTTTGATAGTTTGCAAATTGTTCTGAAATTTTGTGTTATTGTTTGCATCTGTTTGTGCATGTCTATTTGTTTGAATTTATATTAAATACAAAAACAGGTCACATTTTCATCTTTTGGTTTAATTTTACAATTAGAATTAATTATGTAATTTGTTTTACAAAAATCACAAAAAATAATGTAGCATTTTATCATTTAAAGGTCTAGTTGCGTGATTTATTGATATTTAATTGTGTGTGTTAATTGTACTAGAAGTTAATTAGTATTTTATAAGTTAATTTGATTTTATAATGCAATTTAGAATTTTGGGTTTTAATAAATTAGGAATTAAAAGAAAAGAAGAGAAATGGAAATCAAAGAGAAAATCGGACCAGGCCCACCCCAAATCAGCCCAAAATTTACCCTTTACCCGGCCCAAGGTGGTTTGTCCCCATACCCAGGCAAACGACACCGTTTCAAGCCCCATTAATCCAGACCGTTCACTCCAATTGATCGAACGGTCAAGACCATCCTTCACAACCCATCTCACAACCCGACCCTTTTACCCATGAACCAAACCTGCCCTGTTACTACCCCAAACGACCACGTTTTGACCCCTCATCTAATCTAAACCGTTGAATTTATTTAATCCAACGGTCCAGATTAGTCACTTTAATTCTAACATATCAAACCCCCTAAACCCCCTTTACCTGTTTCATTTCCAAACACCCCCTTCGTCTCTTTCAGAGACGAACCAAACGACCCCTGAACCCTAAACGCCGCCTCCGTTCCCTTCGCCTGAAAACTTGGCGGCGCCAGCTCCGATGCCTGCCAAACTTACACCCCTGAACCGCCCTGATTCCCCCTCTCCAAAACCACACTCCGCTAACCTCGAATCACTCCGGGTCGGCTCGAATCTTCGATCAAAGAATCGAGCCAAAACCTAGCCTCCTCCAAATAGCCCCAAACTCATACCCTTTGACCTTTTGACCACCCTCATCCCTAAACCATCACCATCTTCCTTAGAATATCACTACGATTCTACGAATGGCAAATCAGAGAAACTCGAGCCCTGAGTTTAAAATCCAACAAGCTGCGAGGGTCTTTGGACTAAATTGGACTTTAGTAATGTGTTTTCGTGCGATTAAGGTCCACTTCAGTCCAAAGCGAAGTGACAAGGAATTTTCGGTTTGGTCCATTTGATTTCCAGGTATTGTTTAATCCCCTTCTATTTTATGTTATCTTGTAGTTTTTCGTTTTAATCCTCCTCTCCTCTAGCTTCATTCCTGTTCTATGTTAGTGTGGGATTTAGTCTGCTTGTATGCTAAAATTTTAAGGAGAAGTTCGTCACATTTGTTCTGAATTGATTACTCAGTTGAAATGCTCTAAAAATACCCGAATGTTTGTTTGTCACATGAACCTATTGTGACATTCCCTGAAAACGTGTCCTGAATTATTGAAGCCCTTGATTCTGTTTTAATAATATTTGGTCCAACCTGAGTTTAGTTTAAACTTCTAGTTAACTTTTGTAATTTGAAATGGTTATAGCAGCAGTTTAATGTAGATTGCAGAGTTTAGTTTGGGATTTGAAAACCTATAAAAGTGGTTTAGTTTAAGTATTCTGCCAGTAAGAACTGGCGTACCCTTAAACTAATGCAATTGTTAGGAATCAAGTCAGATACGAAATGGGGAGATTGATTAAACAATACTGCCCATAACCATGGAATTTAATAATAGGATTGGACACTCAGTAGTGGAAATCAGAAAGAACATGGGCTCAATAATAAAAGGTAATGGATACATGTGCTAAAGGGATAAAAACAGGCTGGGAAAAGTGAACACTTTGAATTTAAAAGGATCAATTCTAGTCTATAAAAAGGGGAGAGAATAGACACACAGGAGGATCAGTTTTAAGAAAAAGGAGGTCCAGAAAAGAAAGGAAGCAAAAAACTAAAACACTGTTTCATTGCCTTCTTTTTCTTGGATTTCTGAAACATTTTTCTCACTCTTTCTCTGATTGAAAAGACTTGATCTTGGTTGAATTTCGAGAGTTTGGTTCAACTGTTGAATATTGTTTCTGATTACTGGGCATCACTTACTACTTCTACTGATTTTAAATCTGGTTCAAAGCTGAATTTCCTTGTTTACTTCTGAGATGACTCTATTGCTGCTTCTGTCCTGCTGCTAAGCCATCAATTTCTGTTTATTTTGAAATCCAGGTACATTTTCCTGTAACTTTGTTGGTTGTGGAATGGATTGGAGAAAAATGAATTAACCATGAGGAAATTGAAGCATTAAATGTATTTCAGTTTATTAGAATGACTCTGTTCATTCTTCTAAAGTTTTTCAATTACTCTATGTTTGTAGTTAATTTGTAATTAGTGTTGGAATCATTTTATATGTTAGTTTTATTTCTCCCTTTCCTTGACTCCTTCAAGTGTTAAATGTGCAAGGCCCATTAAACAATTGTAGAAGGTCTAACACATGGTAATATAGCCTAGTCTAACCCATAGTAGTTAAAAGTGTTAAACAGTTCAAGATTCATCCGGTTAAAACATTTCACCATTTGAAGTAAGTGGAACGTATAATTATTATTCTTATAAGTTTATACTATTGTTTGAATTCCTGATTTAATTTTGCAGTTGAAGAAGTAGTGTCAAAAATGGTCATGAGCTTCAATAGATACTATAAGTTAGTTTGAGTAGTTATAACACGGGTCCAAATAGTTCAAATGGAAATCAGCATGTGGGTTTAATGTCTAGTCCTGAAATAGCGATTTTACTTGAGTAAGTAATATCCTTTTAATTAACAATACAAATAATGTTAGTAACTGATTTTAAGTTCTCAAATATTAGTGATTAATGATGGCCGTCTTTTTAATACATTTTTAACAAGTTTTGAAAGAATTCCAATAATGACTTTGTATTACACATAGTTAATTCCAATAGTCCAATTCATCTAATAAAGTCAAGTTTGAATTAAATCAAAACGGTAGTGGGTTTGTTAATTTTTAAAACGGCAAGTGGCGGATTTTAAGTTAGGTAGCGCGTTCAAACTAGAAGGTGTTTCCTTTTGTTTGGACCCGGATATGAACTTGAAGCCTCAAAATTTTATTGTTAATTAATTAGGATTTCTTTATTTTTTAGAGACAAAAATAATTAGAAAAGTCATAGTTGTTTTGGGATATCTTTAAATAAATATCGGACGAGCCTCGCCAAATAAAACGCACAAATCACGGTGCCTTCATTATTTGTATATATTAAATACTTAGATTTCGGGACGGACCGTTTAGCGAATTTCATGGCTTTTTTCCTAAAAATAATAACGCGTTAGATTCTTTAGGCGCGATTTTAATAATTTACATCCTAAACTAGGGTGCGCATTTATGCGACCCAACTCCAAATCTCAACGGATTCGAAATGTGTCAACAATCACGGGTGCATTGATTGCGACGTGGTTCGAGACGCATTTTCACGACTTTGTAATTCTATTAAAAATAATAATAAAAGCAGTGTAAAGTTAATAAAAGCACATAAGTTATAACATGTATTAAAATCAGGTATTTAACCATTAAAACAATTTAAGCGACCGTGCTAAAATCACGGGATCCGGGGGTGCCTAACACCTTCTCTTGGGTCAACAGAATTCCTTACTTAGAATTTTTGGTTCGCAGACTTCACTTGGAATGTCGAAAATTTCCTCGATTTGGGATTCAAGATAAACCGGTGACTTGGGACACCAAAATCCAAACCTATCCCAAGTGACGACTCTAAATAAATAAATAATTCCGATTCGATTAATGTCACTTAAAATAAAAAAACTCCCTTATGCGTCTATCTCTCGGGGTGGACGCGTAAAAAGGAGGTGTGAAAATATGTGAGTGGAGGTGAATGGTAAGTTTGTTATTTTATCGGGGATTTTGTTCTCTGTGCGGCCATCACGACACTAATATCCCTCTTCTTGGATGTGCCACCAGATTATAGAGCCTTGTTGGTGGCCTATAATGCTTTAAGGTTAGTAACCATACAAATCTTAATGCCTTCCTCAATTCTTTACCCTAGCTTGATGATATTGGAGAATTTCTGGCCCTCAATCAGCATCAACCTCTCGTAATATTGTGGATCCTGAGCCCGGACGAAGAATCTATTCATCTGTTCCTCTTTTAAAGACAGCCTGAGCTTAGCAGCCTCTGATCTCCAATAAGTAGATACTCATGGAATGTCTCTATAGGTTTTTTCTTCAAATTCTGGATGTAGAATAAGTCTGGTGCATTCTCTGTATTGAATCTGAATCTGTCCATGAAATCGGACACCATACCTACCTAGCTTGTCCACTTCTTGAGGTCTTGGCTGATGTACCAAGGCAGAGCATCACCTTTCAGACTTCTCATAAAGAGCTTTATATTGATATTTTCATCCTTTTTGACTCTGACCAGCTTATCACAGTATGTCCTCAAATGGACTCTAGGATCTCCCGTGCCATCGAACATTTCAAACTTGGGAGGTTTGTACCCCTCAGGAAGTTCAACATATGGCTGAATGCAGAGGTCCTCGTAATTTAGTCCCTCAATACCTTTGTTTCCTTCAACACCTTGGACTCGGCTAGTCAACTTCTTGAGTTCTGTGGCCAGGCTCCTGATTAGAGAGTCTTTGTCATCAGACTCAGGTGTGCTTGAAATTTGTTGGGTATAGTACGGTATGGTTTCCACATATATAAGGGTGTTGTGGGGAGGTTCATTTGTGGTGTTTAGTGGTTCAGGGATGAGCAATGGAGGGTTATTGGAAGTGTGGCATGTGTGTCAATGTTGAGTATGAGTGGGTTGTTTTTGTGGTTGCAGGATGTTTTGTGGCGGTGCGGGATTTTGGGTGTTGGGAAAGTTAATGTCTGGGGTGGTAAGGGAAAATGACAAGTTGGCCATGTTTCGAACTTGATCCAGTTCTTCTTGGAACTTCAATAACTTCTACTCAAGATGGGAAGCACTTTCCTTGGAGATCTGGCTACCCTAAGTAACCTCTGTTCGTTCACCCGAGTTCTCCTTTCTGATGTTGTTCAAGTCTTCCATTTTAGCCTTGTTCTTGTTTCTGATAGGACTTGGAAGAGGAGAAGGAGGAGGGCCCTTGGATCTCTAGAGTATGATGATGATGCCAGATTACACGAACTAACCTTTGGGGAGGGGAATAAAAAAATAAAAGAAAAACAAAAAAGGTAACAAGTTAGTGTGGGTTATGAAAAGAAAATGTTGCAATATTTAAACATGTTGTGCAAGAATATAAATCGTGTCCTAATTTGGGTGCCTCGTTGTGCCCGAGGTAGTCCTAGCGACAAATAGTTTTTGGAGAACTTATAATGCTAAATGCCTCATTTTATTTATAAAAATAAGACGAATCCCACACTAAATAACAGAAAGTAAAATATCACTAATGGACATTAGCCTTATTACTGTTGAATATGGTAGATATCCTACATCGGTTGGGCAACAAAAGTGGTTGCGATTTTTCCCTATAAAAAGAGGCCTAATGTTTAGGATTTAAGTACACCTCTCATTTGCCTTCTTATCTTCTTAAGGCATTAGTAACTTCTCTCTTTAGTATTATTTCACTTGTATTTTTAGAGTGGAATAAAATATTGGTTGTGTCCGAGGAGTAGGCAAAATTAGCCGAACCTCGTAAATTCTGGTGTTCCTTTTATTATTGTTTTATTGTCTTATTTATTATGTAGTGGCTTCCATAATTTTTGATATAGTAGTTGTGACTTATTCACATTATGTACATTTGGATTCCGCAAAAATTGGTATCAGAGCCAAGGTACTGTCTAAGTATGCTCTGTGGTTGCAGCACAGTCTGATATTCCACATCAGAAAAGATTTATCTTGGTAACTGAGTTAAGGTTCTGTCTGAGTATGCTTTGTGGTTGCAGCGTAGTCTGATCTTCCACACCAGAAAGGAAATAATCTTGATTTGTGTCGTCAGCTATTAAATAATATTTATGTCAAAATGGGAGACAATAAACAAGAAGAATCTACATCAAGTGTCAACAATACGTCATCATTGACATCTTCGCTTATGACAAGAATTGTGTCAAATGCAAAATTTGCGGTAGAAATTTGTGACGGGTCCGGACATTTTGGGATGTGGCAAGGCAAGGTTCTAGATGTCCTTTTTCAACAAGGGCTAGATCTTGCTATTGAAGAAAAGAGACCAGATGCTATTGGAGAAGAAGATTGGAGAATTATCAAACGTGTTGCTTGCGGTTCCATTCAATCATACCTTGCTAGAGAGCAGAAATATCCATACACAAAGGAAACTTCTGCTAGTAAATTTTGGAAAGCACTGGAGGATAAATTTTTGAAGAAAAACAGTCAAAATAAATTGTACATAAAGAAGATACGGTTTCACTTCACCTATGTTCCTGGTACCACGATGAATGAACATATCACCAGTTTCAATAAGTTGGTCACAGATTTGCAAAATATGGATACAACTTATGATGATGGTGACTTGGCCTTGATGTTGTTGGAATCACTTCCTGATGAGTACGAGCACCTTGAAACTACTCTACTTCATGGAAATGACGAAGTTTCTCTCAGAGAAGTTTGTTCGACTTTGTACAGCTATGAACAAAGAAAGCGAGAAAAACAGAAGGGCGGAGAAGGAGAAGCACTAATTGTGAGGGGTCATCCTCAAAATCAAATGAGGACAAGGAAAAAAAGATCTAAGTCAAGATCTAAACCCAGCAAAGATGAATGTGCCTTTTGTCGAGAAAAAGGGCATTGGATGAAAGACTATCCGAAGTTGAAGAATAAGGCCAAACACAACAATGGAAAGGCCATTATGGATTCAAATGTAGCTGATTGTTATGATTCAGATTTCTCATTAGTTACGACGGAGCCATCAACATTATCAGATATATGGTTGATTGAATCAGCTTGTAGCTATCATATGTGTCCCAATAGGGACTGGTTCGTGGAATTTCAAGAAGGAGAATATGGAGTCATCCACACAGCGGATAACAGCCCTCTTACCTCATATGGCATTGGTTCAATACAATTAAGGAACCATGATGGAATGATAAGAACATTAAAAGATGTTCGATATGTACCGGATTTGAAGAAGAATCCCATCTCTGTGGGAGCCCTAGAATCAAAAGGGTTCAAAATCGTTGCAGAAAATGGAGTGATGAGAGTATGCTCTGGTGCACTAGTGGTAATGAAGGCCAATCGGAAGAACAATAACATGTACCGTTATCTCGGTAGTACAGTTATTGGGACAGCGATAGTAACATCCGGTGACGAAAAAGAGGCAAGCAACCAGGCTATGGCACATGTGCTTGGGACATGCTGGAGGAAAATCCTTGAAAACTCTATCAGATCAAGGATTGTTAAAGGGAGTAAAGGCTTGCAACTTGGAGTTTTGCGAGCATTGTATCAAAGGGAAACAGACAAGGGTTAAATTTGGTACAACAATCCATAATACTAAAGGCATTTTGGATTATGTACACTCTGATGTTTGGGGTCCTTCCAAAACACCTTCATTGGGTGGGAAGCACTATTTTGTAACCTTTGTTGATGATTTTTCCCGAAGAATATGGGTATATACAATGAAGAGCAAAGATGAAGTGCTGGGAATTCTCAAATGGAAGACGATGGTGGAGAATCAAACAGGCAGGAGGATCAAGTGTATTCACACAGACAATGGAGGTGAATACAAAAATGACCGTTTCAATAAAGTCTATGAAAATGATGGCATCGTCCGACACTTCACTGTCAGACATACACCACAACAGAATGGAGTGGCATAACGCATGAACCAGACCTTGCTGGAGAAGGTACGGTGTATGTTGTCCAATGCTGGCTTGGGCAAAGAATTTTGGGCTGAGGCAATTACATATGCATGCCACCTCATTAATCGCTTACTATCCGCTGCTATTGATGGCAAGAAACCATTTGAAAAATGGTATGGAAAGCCTGCTGTAGATTATTACTTTTTGCACGTGTTTGGCTCAACTACATATTATCATGTGACAGAGTCAAAATTGGATCCAAGGGCAAAGAAGGCTATTTTTATGGGAATTATTTCTGGAGTCAAAAGATACCGCTTATGGTGTCCTATGACAAAGAAAGTAATATTCAGCAGGGATGTTACCTTCGATGAATCTGCTATGGTAAATAAGGTAACAAATGAAGATACAGAACAAGATGATGGTGCTTCTAAGCAGGTAGAGTTTGAGGGAAAAATTGTTTTTCCTACACAAGAAGCAAAAGAGGAAACAAATGAATATTATCCTCTGGAAAGAGAGCCAGTAGAGGAGATTCCAACTCAGGAACCTCAACAACAACTTGAATCAATAGCAACCAGCAAGCCAAAAAGGAAAATAACGAAACCTGTTCGTCTCATAGAGACAATTGCTTGTGCAACCGCAATTGCAGCTGATGATGTTCCTGCCACTTATAAAAACGCAATCCAAAGTTCAGAAGAAGATAAGTGGAGGATTGCAATGAATGATGAAATACAATCCCTTCATCAGAATCATACATGGAGATTGGCCAGTCTCCCGAAGGGAAAGAAAGCAATTGGGTGCAAATGGGTATTTGCAAAGAAAGAAGGATTTCCTAACCAAGAAGATGTTCGCTACAAAGCAAGATTGGTGGCCAAAGGATATGCTCAAAAGGAGGGAATTGATTACAATGAAGTGTTTTCTCCAGTTGTAAAACATTCCTCCATTAGAATTATGTTGGCTTTGGTAGCACAATTGGATTTGGAACTAGTTCAGATGGATGTAAAAACTGCGTTTTTACATGGAAACTTGGAGGAGGAAATCTATATGACTCAGCCAGAAGGATTCAAAGTTGCTGGAAAAGAAAATATGGTGTGCAAACTTGAAAAATCATTGTACGGATTGAAACAATCTTCTAGACAATGGTACAAGCGATTTGACAAGTTTATGTTGCAGCAAGGGTACAAGAGAAGCAAATACGATCATTGTGTGTATTTGCGCAGGCTTAAAGATGGTTCCTTTATATATCTTCTCCTATATGTTGATGATATGTTAATAGCTTCCAAGAATTCGGAAGAAATTGATAAGTTGAAGATTCAACTGAAGAAGGAGTTCGAGATGAAGGATCTGGGTGAGGCGAAGAAAATTCTTGGCATGGAGATAATAAGAGATAGACGTTCAAAGAAACTCTATTTATCTCAGAAAGAATATTTGAAGAGAGTACTACAACGTTTTGGCATAGATGACAAGACTAAGCCAGTTAGTACTCCACTTGCTCCCCATTTTAAGCTAAGTACTACTATGTCGCCAATGGATGAAGCTGAACGAGAGTATATGTCAAAGGTACCATACGCAAATGCTGTTGGTAGCTTGATGTATGCAATGGTCTATACGAGACCTGACATTTCACAAGTTGTTGGAGTTATTAGCATATATATGCATAATCCAGGAAAGAAGCATTGGCAAGCTGTGAAGTGGATTCTACGGTATATTCATAATACTGCAGATATTGGGTTAGTTTTTGACCAGGAAAGCAATCAGTCTGTAGTTGGATATTGTGACTCAGATTTTGCGGGTGATCTGGACAAACGAAGATCAACTACTGGTTATGTGTTTACTTTTGCAAAGGCACCAGTTAGTTGGAAGTCTACTTTGCAGTCAACAGTTGCTTTGTCTACAACAGAGGCAGAGTATATGGCTATTACAGAGGCTGTGAAGGAGGCAATTTGGTTGCTAAAGGAGCTTGGTGTTGAATAGGTATCACAATTTTTGTGATAGTCAAAGTGCTATTCAAATAGCAAAGAACCAAGTTTATCATGCAAGGACGAAGCACATTGATGTTCGGTATCATTTCATACGAGAAATCATAGAAGAAGGTGGAGTCACGGTGAAGAAAACTCATACTACAGAGAATGCTGCTGATATGCTAACAAAAGTGGTGACTGCGATGAAGTTTCTACATTGTTTGGCTTTGATCAACATTGTTGAACATAGAAGATTGAAGATGGAGACACAACCAAAATTTGTTACAGAGAGAAAATTGAAGATGTGAAATTTTTCGAATGTGGAGATTTGTTGAATATGGCAGATATCCCACATCGGTTGGCAAACAAAAGTGGTTGGGATTTTTCCCTATAAAAGGAGGCCTAATGTTTAGGATTTAAATACACCTCTAATTTTCCTTCTTATCTTCTTAAGGCATTTGTATCTTCTCTCTTTAGTATTATTTCACTTGTATTTTTAGAGTGGAATAAAATATTGGTTGTGTCCGAGGAGTAGGCAAAATTAGCCGAACCTCGTAAATTCTGGTGTTCCTTTTATTGTTGCTTTATTGTCTTATTTATTATTTAGTGGCTGCCTTAATTTTTGGTATAGTAGTTGTGACTTATTCACACTATATACATTTGGCTTCTGCAACAATTACATCATTAAAGTAAAAGAAAAAGACTCCTAACTACTTGGTCCCAGAAGGACTTTCCCCAGACTCGGCATCTTTATCCCCATCGAACAGCTTTACCAGCTCGCGAAGTCCTAGCAGTAGATAAGCTCGGGCCAAGTGTCTGCCCGCATTTCCCTCGGTGTTTTGACAGTCTTCAATCCTCTTGATGATTTTTCCTTCCAGCTCCACTAGAACCCGCTCCAAATACCCAGTCGCTTGTTAGCGCTGACATCCATATCTTTCCATTCTTCAATCAACTTATGATAGGCTTCTTGTATTTCCCGATGCTCACTTTCACATTTTTGAATTCTCCTGCGCATTTGGTTGTACTTAACCTGTGCTTCAGCCTTTTCATCGATGATCCTATGACCTCGAATGAACCAGGGCTAACCCAAACCATTATGATTTTCTTCCAACCAACCAGAATATTGTGGTAGACAGCTCGTGATACCTGTCTGGCTCAATAGAATCTTTCCCCAAGATGATTTTGCAGTGCCACATGTGATGAGCTTGGCACTTGTGAGGGTTATCATCGTCCTAGAAGTCAGCCCTGAAGTGACCCATCTTGTCGACTCTTGGTATGAATTACTTTCTTCCTGCCGGCCTCATGACTCGGAGAGGGACACAGGGATAAGTTCCCCTCAGACCAATGAGTATGATAAACGGTGCATCTCGGGATCGGACAATGAATTCTTCCGTAGGGAACCACTCAAACATCCATTATACCTGGTCTTCTTTCAGATTTTCAAATAACTCTACCCATCCTCTGGTGTCCTCTGGATGAGCGAACATGTTAGGCATATAATTCATTTGCCTTGGCTGATGGAAGGCGATGTGATCATCCCAGTCTCTGCATAGAATCTCTCGCCGGTACTCACCCTTCTGGAGGTACTCCATGAGCCAGAGCTGGAGTAATAAGTTTCAACCCTCAAAATTATTGGCCCCTCGTTGACAGCTATCCAGGGCTTGGTATATCTCAGCAATGATCATAGGTACTATGCTGAAAGGCTGCCCACCAATTCCTTCCATCAAAGTCTTGGTCACCATGGCTAGTCTGGTGTGGATCCTAGCCTTCTTCATGGGGAGCACTATCATTCCCAAAAAGCACAATATAAAGACGAAGACCCTCCTGTGGATATGCCCCAATTAGGTAAGGGCAAATTTATCTGGGTAAGTGCGGTATGACTTGCTATGACCGTACCTCTCATACAGATAGTCGAATGGAATGTAAGAGTCCTTCAAACAGGTTAAGTATTGGTTTTTCTTTAGTCCCATCATCTCGAGGAAACCCCTACTCTTGCGATTTTCTGGCATAAGCAAACCCGGCGTCTCCCAAGGAATACCGACTAACCCTCTTATTTCCTCGATCAAAGGAGTCATTTCAAGGTTCCCAAAGCGGAACACGGATCTGTCACTATCCCAGAACAGAGTTGCAGCCTTTATGATTTTGTTGTCAGGTTGGATCTCCAGAAGAGAAGGGAAATTCCATAAATACTTGTGAACGAGCGTCTGATCACTGGAGTGAAGGTCTTTCCACCAACTTAGCAGCCTTGGGTGAATGTTGGTTACCATGCCGAATCTAGGGACTTCGTGCCTCATTTTTTGCAAAACAAAGTGTTAGGCCCTTAACCCACCGGACTCGACTATTTAAACCAATAATTAGCATAAAAAGCATTTAGTTCTCCAAATAAATGCACAGAATATGGTGGTGTCCGTTTGGGTTAAGGAAACCCAATGGACTTTGGACAAGGCTATCTTAAAGAATCATTATGTGGACAACATAACTGACTCGACTAGGTTTGACAGTGATGCATGCATAGTTAAACAGAATAAGGCTTCTATGAGGTATTAGACCGGTACTCTTGAGCTGACAACTCAAAAGGGAAAGGCACGGAACCGTTGACTGTACCACTGATAGACTGGTTTTACCGCAAATATACCTTTGCCAAATTTAGGGGGTGATAATATCAGAAGACCTCAACAACTAATTATAAGCGTTGCTATGGTATTCGTTTGGCACAAATGGAATTTGATGTTGAAGGTGCAATTACAAAGATGAAACAAATTGTCACGTATTTTCACGTTCATAATGATTACAATGATTGCTCAAAATTACAACGATATTGGAGGAAAGTAGTAAATGAAAGTGTTAAAGAAAAAAGAAACAAAAAAGCCAAGTTAGTTTCGAATAAAGACATTAAATAAAGCAGTAAAGAAGCAATAAAGCCACAAATAACATGAAATGGTTAAATCCTTAAAAACTTCCTTAGCAGAGTCACCATGCTGTCGATACCCCATTTGTTTCTCGCGAAATCGGGTTTACAACATTTGGGAAGACAACTCTATTCCCGTTTGGGAATTGGGTTTTTGGATTTGAAGATTCGTCACCTAATGATTAAGTGCATTAGGACACTAAGGGTTTTGAGTTGGAAAACCAGAGTTCAGGTAAGGGCTAGAAATTATCTCGAGGGGAAGGTGTTAAGCACCCCTCAAGATCCACTAGTGTGGTTCCTGGTCATGTTACAATTGTGACTTTACAGATAAGCAATTAGGGCTCAAATAAAGGGGCTTGCACACAAGTTTAGAACTTATTTGAGAATAGATAAGGCAGAATTTTGTGAAAGAAGGATTCAGATAACTTATCGAGTAAGAAGAGGAAAAGAAACACATAAAGGGAGGGGGGGTCCTAGGTTTGCAAAATATATAGATCATCCACACAACACCGGTAGTCAATCGTACGTATGGTGTTATTGCTTGATCATCATCTCCATGTCTACCCTTCCCACCATGTTAAGGTATTAAGCGCGAAATGATATCGTTACTTATTGCATGCTATTACCCGTCCCCGTCCTATCAGTTCCGGAGGCATTTGGGACTACTAATCCTAAAAGGGAGGAAGTTGGGCTTTTCAGAGTTAAAAAGGGATAAAAATATAAGGCGACAATCAAAACACATAAGCAGTTAAAGGGAAGCTAGTAGCAATTAAGGGCTCAAACATATCTCCTCATTTAAAGAAACAAATTGTTTAGCACGACTTGCAAAAACTGGTTAAGTATTTAATTAAATTTAATGTAGGAAGGGTGGTTGATAAATTACATATTTTCAGATAAGCAGTCCAAGTGAGGCTTGCCTGCTGGATGTAATTATTAAAGACTGGTGTAAGTGGTTAATGGCCTATAGGTTTGCTTAGGTGATGCTTACAATCATGGTATCTAAGTGATAACAACAAAGTCAGATTTATTACATAACTCATATAATATAATAACTTTACTAATTTAGTAAATTGATAAATAACTCCAAAAATAATGTTCTAAAATAATTAGATGTGAAGAGTTAGAAAGCGAATTATTCCAAAACTCAGTGAACACTAAGCGGCCCAAAATAATTAAATGGAAAAATGATTATTGACCTCAAACCTTGTAGTGTTGTGTTCATTTGGGAGAATAAGCCAAAAGTAAGGAAAATTTTCAAAACGAGATTGTTGAATTAACACCAAAGTTATAAGCTCAGCTTTTTGCATTTTTACTCCAAAAGAGTGAAGTTTTATGGTAAAAATAAGGCCTAAAACATGTAGGTATAGTACAAAGATATTGCTTCTGAAATATAGACCAAACCTCAAATAATTCTGGTAAAATAAATGTCAAAACAATCATAGAATTGCACATTTAAATGGTAAAATACATAGCTCATTTTAAATGCCTTTATTGCAACTCATAATTAACTATTCAAACACACAGCATAAGAATAAGAAACTAATTTTACCTATTAACATGCTATGATCGAATAAAATAGTGTAGGCAAGCATCGTTGTCCTAAACACATAGCAAATATTCATGTAGTCCTCCCATTCCAAGTAAATACTAAGATTTCAATGGCGATTCATCTCACTCAAACAAACCAAACAAAGCTTGTTAGTCTTAAAGACGTGATATCTAAGCTCAGTTACAGGAAGATGCTAACAAGGCTATGAGTCGTCCTATTAAACATGAAGTTAATCACCTCATACTTCTAAATGTGATACATGGCGGTTAAAATCCTATGACATGGTGAGCATGTGAACAAATTCTTATAATAAGATTAAACAACAGAGAACTACCATGCATCCCTTAGGCAGACTTTTATTTAAGAAGCATCATGTTACCTTTGTTAGTACTAAGGATACGATGTCTAAATGACGGGAAACTTCAGTTCTAATTAAAAGTCTAAATAAAATATGTATTACTTGTTTGGTTAAGCCTAAATTATAGTATCTATTAGACAGAATATTCTAAACAAGACCAAACAGATCAAACATATAATAATCCTACATACAATTATCTATTGCACAAAAAACCAGAACATACAAATAGAATTAAGCACATACTGATGTTTAAGAGACGTACCTGGCTTTATAATAGCAAAATTTCAGTAGAGAGTTGCATGGCACTCGGCATCTCGACATGGCCAAGAATTTTACAAAATACAAAACTAAAGAGAAGGACTAGTCTATTCTAACAACAAAGAACACGTACATGAATCATAATGCATTGTTCAGGAGTATTTGGAACCCGCGATAAATTCAAAATATTTACCTATTTGGGGACTCCTATGAACTTGGACAGATTCTTCAATAAATTTCGTACCCAAATCTTCCACCAAAATTCGTTCTTTACAGGAAGAGATATAATTTTTGATTTTGAGTGATTTGTGAAGAAACTATGCTATGACATTTTGTAATAAAGTAGTAAAATAATTAAGGAAATAACTAAATAGAAAAGGGAAGAGAAATAAGAGAATAAATAAGATAATGGACTAAAGAAGGGAAAAATGAATGTTTGTTGCTGGCGAGGAAGGTATAAGATCGGTGAATTGGCTTGGGTTAGTCTTGTTGAGATTTGGTTTAAAGTGGTTGGGCTTAGGATATTGCTGGGTGAAGTGGGCTTCATTCAGATAGAGAGCACATGTTGGGTTAGATAAATAGGTCCAATTGGGAGTTCAAATAAGGTTAAAACTGAAATGAATGGGGCTAACATTTAAATAACTATTTTTTCCATTTTTTTATTTTACAAAAATAGTAAAATAATTTATAAAAATAAATTAAAGGTACTAAAATGATTAATAGTACATAATTATTAAATTAAAAATACTGGAGTTAATTTTAAAAATATAAACATAATTAAATCTTAAAATAGGCTAATATTGCAATTATATGCCATTTAGCTTTAAAAATATGCAAAAATTATGTTAGGTATATTTTTAGTATAAATGTGAGAATCCCATAGGCGAATTGCCAAAATGACAATTTGGGGAATACTTATTGGATTTTTCTTGATAAAATAGGGCAATAAAATTAATTTAAAAATCTTTAAAAATTAAGAAAAAAATAGGAAACTCTTAGACATATTTATATATGCATACATATGCTATTTGAAAGGTATTTTGTATATAAAAATATACAGAAAAAAATTGGGTATCAACAGCTGCCCCTCTTTACCCGGAAAGGATGAAAGAGTTGTCGGATAAAGATTGTCACACCTCCTTTTACGCACACCCTACCCGGGGGGCAGATGCGAGGGGAGTTTTTCCACTTAAAGTGACAATATTCGAAATGAGATTATTTTATTTATTTCAGAGTCGCCACTTGGAATAAATTATGGTGTCCCAAGTCACCGATTTATTTAAATCCCAAATCGAGGAAATTTCGACTTTCCAAATGAAGTCTGCCAACCAGAAATTCTAAGTAAGGAATTCTGTTGAC
>MU708438.1:0-21525 GCA_026770625.1 Nicotiana glauca
GAGAGAGTAAATGGTCGGGCTTGCCTAGCAGTTGTGTTGGGCGCCATCACGACCGGGATTTGGGGTCGTGACAGGTACGATATCACCTATTGCATCTCAGAGTGCCATAAGCCTCATCTTATTGCTAACACAGGGTACTACGTTCTCTGGCTGCATTATTTTCAACATAGGGTACGACATTACTTAGTTGCATCTCATAGTGCCACGAGCCTTATCTTATCGTCAACACAGGGTACTACATCTCTTGGTTGCCCTCCTTCTTGTTAACACAGGGTATAACATTCCCTATTATAAAAAAAACATCTTTTTCAATTCTTTATTCTGCAATAGCAATGATAGTTTAATGTGTTTTCAATAACTCACAAAAATTTTCTAGTGCAAACTGGGGCAGAAAATTTTTGTTCGTTTTGTTTGTTTGTGTTGGCTTGTAGGTCTTCCTGCAAAGCACAGATTTGATGTGCAAAGATAAGATTTCAGTTCTTTCGAGAGAAAGTAGAACGCTTGATCTCATTACCGGCCGAACTAACTTTGACATAATGCATGCAGAGAGCTAGAATTTCAAGATCCATCTTCTTATCACCTCATCAAGGAACCAGTGTGTGAAAATATTTCCTAGTCTGTTACATCGAGGGCAACAAGTTTTAATCTAAAGTCAACGGGGGAGCAAGTCAAGAATCAAGACAGGACTCCAGATGGCATTTAGATAGGAATTTTGTTACTCTTAGATTTCAAGAGTATGTAATTTTCTTTTTATTTTAATGTAATAGTAGGAACCGCGGATCGAACCTCGACGGAACTTCACTCGACTTTCCCTCTAAGAATACTCCATCACTCTTTTTTCTACTTGAACTACATGTGACTTGATTCCCTTATAACCGGGGATATGTAGGCTGCCTAAAACCAAGGCTCGGTCACATCTTTTCCTTTTTTAAATAACAGCGAGGTAAAAAATTAGTCACCGTGTTTATTTTCTTTGCCTGAAAACTCTTCATGTTTCCAAGCAAAGATGGGCATGCTGTGAACACCTAATTTTTTACCACACTCAAATTCTATACTATTTTAGTATAAATATCTCTTTAAGGTCTAATCTTAATAAAAGAAAACTACAAAAATAATAACACTCTTAGAATATATATATATATATTTTTCTTTTAATTAGAATTATTATAAATAAATTAGCTTTAGTATTTTTTTAGTATAATTTAAACTACAATGTAAATATTTATTTCTCTTATGTGTATAATATTTAAATATAATGTAGCTAACTAATATTTTTTAACTATGCATTTTACTTTCTAATTTCTTCATTAATAAAGAATAAGTAAAAGTTATTAAACAAAAAATAAAATAAATAAGAAAATTAACTCAGCAAATTAACAAAAAGCAATAAAAAAATAATAATAAATAAATAAAACGAAAATAAATAATATAACAAAAAAAGGGGGATAAATCTTGAAAGATTCAAAAAAAGATTTTCCTAACTACTTACCATGATCTTCTCAACCTCATTCTCCCACTCCAACTCCAACTCTAACTCCCACTCCAACTCCAACTCTAATTCCATTCTCCCACTCCAACTCCAACTCTAACTCCCTCCACACATCTATATATATGAACACTCCTAAAAGATACAGGGAAGATACAAAATATACATGGAATATACAGAATATACATGAAATATACATAATATACATGGAATATACAGGGCTATACACAGAATATAAAGAATATACAGGGAATATACAGAATATACATGAAATATACAGGGATATATATATACAGAATACGTTCAGCAACAGAAAGAGGTGAGGTTCTGCTTTCTTACCTGAGAATATTTATAAGGGGGAAGCCTCGAAAGGCATACGAGTGCGCCTCTCATAGACGAATACCGACTCAGTCCGCTCCTACTGCGCGAGAGTCTCAGCCGGTCGGTGCCGGGTCGGCCCCTAGGGCATTATTCGCCTTAGGAGTGGTTCGGCCATCAAGCTACTTTGTGGGGTAGGGGACCAGACTGGTGACTGCTGCGGTCCGAAAAACATTAGTTTTAAGAGACCGAAAAGGAGGGAGAAGTTTATTTGGAAAAAGAAAAGTTCAGTCCAGTTTCAAGATTCGGTTCGTGGTTACAATTCTTGCTCCTATATCATAGTTGCTGGAATTTATATTTCAATATTGAAAAGTTTCTAAAGGTTCTTTTCTTATCTTTTATCTCTTTTTATTATTTATTTTTGAAATATAAAAGTGTTCTTATTGAATTCTTGTTTCAATTTCCTTTGTTTGTTTATATGATAGCATTACATTTTATGAGTTTTAGTCGTGGTTCGATTTTTGCATTCTTAATATTGTTTAGTATGAATAAAAGTTTGAAAGAAAATCATAAAAAGGGACGTCTTTTATGGTGTTCATAGCTAATTACTAGATTCTTGGATGAGTTTATTTTAATCTTTAATTTATAAATTTCCATGACAATAAAAAAAATCGTTTGATCTAATGTACATCGTTTATTATTTGCGGCTTTAGTAAAATAATAACTAAGACATTTTTCTTTTGCTGTCTCTTTCCATTTTAATTAGGATATGTACTTAAAGATTTTTTTTACTTTGTTATATTTCTATTTATTTTTTAAGTTTAATTTATATTTTGGTGTTAAGTAACGTAATTGGAAAAATTGTTGGAGCATGTTTTAGTTTGTTACTTGAGTTGCTAAAATTTTGGTTCTTTAATAGTTAAATCAGATTTGTGTTCATATAGATATCTATATCAAATTACGACAAGTATTCACATAGAACAATATGATAACTAAATAAAATTATTATTTTATATTAAGTTTCGATAATGAATATGGCTGGAATTTATATTTTTTTTGTATAAATGTGTCCGGACCCCATTAATGGAATTTTACTGGGTGTTTATTGTTTGTATAAATGTTGCTAGATAATAATAAATCTAATGTTAGATAGGTTTGTTTAAATTGTAACACCTCCGTAGAAAGTTTTGCCGATTTGATTCTATCTTCTAGGCCAATGGTCATCTCTTAATTATATTTTACATTAAAACCTTAAATTCACCATGTTATAGTTGGTCAATATTTATCCAAATCGCTACTAATTTATTTCGTTCTTGAGATGCTGTAAATATTTGATCATTTTACCATTCTTCCGTGTGTGAGCATTTTTTTTATATATTTGTTCCTTTGAATGATCATTTTTCTAAATGTTGTTTGTTTCGCTGCTTGGACTGTCCATTAAATATTTGAGTATGTTTCCTTTTTTAATTTATGGTTTGTATAGATTTGTTAGTTATCTTCCCATTTTGTTGAATGTTTTGACGAGAACATGAATTTTTTTTCTTTAATCTGTAAAAGAATTGAGCTTCTGCTATCATTAGCTTTTCTTTAAATGTTTAGTTGTCCTTTTTTTTAAAAAAAAAAATAAATAAAGAAGTTATTTCCATAAATATTTAAAGCGTGAATATTTCTTGGCATTGTTAGTTTAATCAATTTCACAAAATGAGAAGCCTATATTAGAATGACTTCGGTTGCAAACATAGTAGTGCTTAAAAATAAAATGCGTCACATGAACACTGCTTCCATATAGTTACCTCAAAACCAAATCGATAGTATGCTTTTAGGTACAATCTTAACAAATCAATTATCGTGATTGTGTATACGTTCGCGTAACATAATTACAATTTTAATTCTTAAAATTCAAGGTATGCGTTCGCGCAACCTCAACCAAAATTTTTCTTAAATAAAATAAATAAAGCGTTATTAATTGTAGACACGTTCGCATGACATGATTTTGACGCGCCAAAAGGAAGGAGTATACGTACGCGTAACTCAATTCCTTAACTACGAATAATTCAAGTGACTTAAAAGCGGTAAAAAGATAAATGCACATAGGTCCTAAAAATGAGTAGTTAAATAATTTAAGCCAAGTAATAATTACTAAGCGACCGTTGCTAGAACCACAGAATCCGGGGGTGCCTAACACCTTCCCTCGGGTTAATAGAATTCCTTATCTAGAATTTCTGGTTCGCAGACTCTTTAAAAAATAAAACCTCCTCGATCTGGGATTTAAAATAAACCGGTTACTTGGGACACCTTAATTTATTCCAAGTGGCGACTCTGAATAAATAATAATCTCATTTCGAATAATGTCATTTTAATTGGAAAAACTCCCTTATATACTTCCCTCACGGGGTGTGTGGGAAAAAAGGAGGTGTGACAATCCTTTGTTCTTCTGTGGTTGAACATGTTCCTTCTTCCTATTCCTTCATTCATATCTTTCCTTTTTCCATTCAATTTCCCATTGAGTGTAGTTTTTGATGTGGTTATTAGTCTTCCCACACTTGTAACACCCCTCATTAATTTGTTTTTCTGAAACCCTTGGCTTGTTATAGCTTCCAATTCTTGAAGCACCCTTTCCTCTCATTAGATACTTCTTGAAGTCTTTTGTGATCATGGTCATTTCATCCTCCTCTAGATCAGCACCTTTAGTGATTCTGAATGCTAGGCTGTATCTATCTTCATGGTTTGCCTTCTCAGTTCATAAGCAGTGAGATTTACAATTAGCTCATCCAACTTAAGATTAGCAATATTCTTTGATTCCTGAATTGATAGTGATTTTGCTTTCCCAAGAGATGGACAAAACCCTTGTCAAAATCTTCTCAACTTTGTTTTCTTCAAAAATAACCCTCCCAAAAGACTTAAGTTCATTTGTCAGTATGGTGAATCTTGTATACATTTCCTAGATGGTTTTCCCTTCCTTCATGGTGAAATTCTCATATTGAGAATATAACAGTGTTCCTCTAGACCTCGCACTTGAGGTGTTCCTTCATGAGCCACTTGCAACGTGTCCCAAATTTCCTTAGCAGTGGTATAACTTTGAATTCTACTATACTCGTCTGGACCAAGTCTACGCACAAGCCATTTCTTGGCCTTGGCACTCTTTTCCCATTTCCTCAAGTCCTCAACATTGCAGTCAGCTCTTATTTTTGGAACATCTACTCCTTTAGCATTCTTCTTCGTTGTAGCTAGGGGACCATTAGTGACAATGTCCCATAGCTGATAGTCTTCTTCGATGATGTGATCTCTCATCCTGTTTTTCCACGAAGAGTAGTAGTGGCCATTAAAGAGTGGAGACCTATCAGTGGATTGCCCTTCCCAGTTCCCAGGTGGTGCACTCATTTTAATATTTTCCTAAGGTGTTAGCCTCTTCAAGGATAACTCGCTCTGATACCAATTGATGTTTTAAACATTAATACCATACAAGGGAGGGGGGTGATTTGTGTGGTACCCAATTTTCACTTAAATTTCTTATGGAAAGACCTGATTTATCTAAGTGTTCCAACTACGACTGTTGCGGAATAATAAGTGCAGAAATTAAAGAATACAAAGATTTTACGTGGAAAACACCTGGCTCAAAAGGTGAAAAACTACGACCTACTACTCAGTAGGATTTTCCCTAACACTTCACTAAATCACTGAGCCAAAACAACATTTACAAAACTCTTTGTAAACCTAAGGATTACCTCTAATCCCATTGTAGCAACCATCCTCTAATTGTTGCGACAACTTCAAGTTAACTCTAACATGAATACTCAAAGTACCTATTACAGTTGATTCTAGATAAAGCTGAAAAGTAAAATATGAAAACACCTACTACACTTGAACTAGAAATAAAGAAAGGCACATAAAACTCTTTATGGAGCTGGTTCTTCAATCTGATTCATGTAGCTTCAGGTTTGCACACTTGAATCACACACGAACTGCTTGCAAAAAGCGTTGCTATTTTGCTCTCAATTCATGTTTAACTTCTGCATTTTTGTGCAACACTTGTAATGTGAGAACATCCTGCAATTTATAGAGTTAGTAGATGAAGAAATAACTAGAATTCTGATGCAACTCTTCCTTGGTGGAACAGTTCTAGTTGATTTCAACTTCTAACTCCTTCCCTATCTTGAATTGTGTTCTCTTTGATTAAGGAGTCCTTCTCCTTATCAATTATATAACCTTTTTGATCAGGAGATATTCAATATACCAAGTTAAGCTTATCTCCTTCACGTGCAACCCACATGCTCGAATCTGACCATTTTTGTGCACCTGAGTGATAGACCTGGTTCATCCTAAGTTCCTTTGTGAATCTTCAAAACTAACCTTTACTTGGTCCAACACAACTCATCTCAGGTTAATACGGTACGATATCGAAATTTGCACAGAAAGTGCAGAGTATAACATCAGTATAATTGACCCCATATACTGGTAAGTGTCGAGCCTAACCTCGGTGAAGTAGTAACGAGGCTAGGACACGACACATATATAAACATGTGCAGTTAAATAATATGCTAACAGAAATAACAACTAACAAAAGATAAGCAGATATTAACGGGAGGGGAAGCATGCTAAGGGGTACCAAAATAAAGAATCACAACAGTAGAGGAATTTAAACAGTTACTACACTTTGAACCGATAATAACAAGTAACCACAACAAATAGAAAATGTACGGCATCACCCTTCATGCTTTACTCTCAACCTCACCAGATAATCAATAATAGAAATGTGCACGACATCACCCTTCGTGCTTTATCACTCTTCCTTACCAAATAAATAATATAAACATGCACATCATCATCATTCGTGCTTTTATCACTCTTCCTCACCAAATAAATAATATAAACATGCGCGGTATCACCCTTTGTGCTTTATCACTCTTCCTCACCAAAACAAGATAAACAATAATAACAATAACAACAACAACAACAACAACCCAGTATAATCCCACTTGGGGGGGGGGGTCTGAGGAGGGTAGCATGTATGCAGATCTTACCCCTACCCTGGGGTAGGGAGGCTATTTCCAAATAGACCCTCGGCATCCTTCCCTCCAAAAACTTCCCACCTTGCTCTTGGGGAGACTTGAACTCACAATCTCTCAGTTGGTAGTGGAAGTTGCTTACTATTAGAGCAACCCCTTTTGTCTAAGAGACAACAATAACAAAGAGATAGAAATGGCAACAACAAGTCTTACTCGAACACTTAGTTCCACAATACCAATATAAGCTTTGGGCAAAAACCCCCATTAATACCAAATTCCATAAAACATGATAAGAAACTTCTCAATATATCGATTAACTAGTCTACACATGAACAAAATAATAAAAAATATAACATTTCCAAGAATAAAGCTCACTCACATATTATGACTCGACAACAATGTATAGATACTCGTCACCTCTCCTATACGTCTTACTTAACATCTAAACAAGTAGCAAATAAGCAAATAACACCTAATCTCTCAAGCTAAGATTAGCCTTCGGGCCGATAGAATCTAGAAAATTATCAACCAAATAATTCAATTTAAGCCTTAGGAACTACCCATGATAGCAAGAAATTCAATTTAGGCCATTTTGAAAAAAGTCAACAAAAAGTTAACACCCGGGTCCGCTTGGTCCGAACCCGAAACTCGGACCAAAACCCGATTGCCCGTTCACCCCATCTCGGATATATAATTGGTTTTAGAATCCGACCTCAATTTGAGGTCTAAATTCCCAAATTTTAAAATCCCTAATTTATACAAAAAAACCCCAATTCCACCATAAAAATCCTAGATTCTAGGGTGAAATCTTGTTATAAAGTGAAAGATTGAAATAAATGAGTTAAGAATCATTTACCTGTAATTTGAAAAATAAATAGCCTTTGGAGAATCGTCTCTTGAAGTTTAGGTTTTGAAAATTTGGGAAATGAATCAAAAATCCTATTTAAGTCCCTTTTACACAGCTACAAATGTCGTATTTGTGACCTGAGCTTCGTATTTGCTAAGCTCGCAAATACGAACGAGCTATCGTAATTGCAAAGCCCTTTGCAATCATGCTGCCTTCGCAAATGCGAGGCTAACCAAATTGAATTATTTGGTTGATAATTTGGTGTACTCCATCTTCAATATATTTGTATTGTATTTACTTTACAAAGAGAGTTCAGGGAACTTTTTTTAACCTTGTCTTCCCTTGATTGTTTTTCCTCCCCATCCCCAATGGTAAAAAAAACATACCATCCATCCACCCGACATCACCCCACTCTACCGAACACCCACCCAGCAGGTAAAACCAATACCCCCACCCCCACCCCAACCCTCATCTCTTACGCGTCCCTTATTTTGAGGCTTAGCTTCTCTTAATCTCTTTATTCATATTCTTGTATTATTAAGATTTTTCTTGTATTTGGGTGTGTGTGAATTTTTTTGGTTGGTTATTGTTCTTCTCTTGTGAATCATTTGTCTTTAAATCTAATGTTTCCTGTCCTTGATAAGAAGCTTGAGAAAATCAGGTTTGCTTATTTATTTTATTTAGTTACCTACTGATATTTTAATAATTTGTTCACTTTCCTTTGATTGTTTTTAATTAATTTATTTATTTTAAAAAATAAGTCAATTTAAGGTTTTATTACCTCCTTTTTGCGCTCCTTTGCTACGGGTGGGGCTTCACCAGTGGTAGCAGTGACAACCCCCCTTCTATGTTTCTCTTCGTGGTGTTTTGTGTGTATTTTAGGTTAGGGACTATGGCAATTAGCGGTGAGCGGGACATGCGTGTGCAAACAAAAGGAACAACCCCGATAAGGGTGATCAAGGGTCAGCAGGATTTGGACGCGAACGTGCTAGGTGGACGCAACATCGTCATATATACCAAGACAACCCCCAAGTTCTACTCCCGTGAGTTGGTACCTCCCCTTATTAATTTTTCTTTTATTGTGTTAGTTATATTGTTGCAATGTTTGTTCCTATTTGTTTATCCATTGTATTAGTGCGCTTATAGTTGTAGAGTGTCTTTGTCTAGCTTGGACTATTGTGTTGTGTTTGTTAGTGATTCCCCTTAGTCTGTCGTAGGTATAGTGGTTGTGGTCTGGGATGGTCTAGTGAGATCATGTCCTCGGGGGGAGAAAGGGTGGGGCGGGAGGTAGGGCAAGGGTTCGGAGTGGGTCGGGAGGCAAGAGATCTAAAGGGCTGAAGGTTCAGATATGGAGGATGATGAAATGGATATGATAACAAAGGATTTCAAAAAAGTACCTGATGAGAGGAAAAGATTCTTCAAGAGGTACAACTTTCAACAAACCAAGGGCTCCTGAGAAATAGACCAATGAGGGTTGCTACAAGTGTGGTAAGACTTATCACATGATCAAGAACTGCCCTCAATGGGAAATTGAGTGGAAGAAAGAAAGGGCTGAATGAAGAAATAGGAAGAAGGAACAAGTTCAACCAAAGGATCAACAAAAGCTATAGTTGCTGCTTGGGGAGAAACATAAGATGAGGACTCAGAGAATGAAGCTGAAGATGAACATGCCCTTCTGGCCATCGGAGAATCAGATGATGAACAAGAGGTCCAAGTGAAAAGAAGTAGCCAAATATGGTATATGGATAGTGGCTGCTCAAAACACATGACTGGGAGCAAAGTCTAGTTCCTTTCACTTGAGGAGTTAAAGAGAGGCAATGTCTTCTTTGGAAATGGGAAGAAAGGTAAGATTATTGGGGTTGGAAAGGTAGGTAAGACAGACTCTTACTCCATTAAGAATGTATACTTAATAGATGGATTGAAATACAACCTGATCAGTGTGTCACAACTGTGTAACAGAGGTAACCTTGTAGCATTCACCTCAAATAAATGCTTTGTGATTAATCTTACCACTGACAAGATTGTTTTGCATGGAAAGAGAGTTAACAATATTTACATTATAGATTTATCCACTCTCTCAAAAAATGAGCTAATATGTTTAAGTGTGCTGGATAATGATCCCCTCCTGTGGCACAAGAGATTTGGTCATGCCAGTCTGAATCAACTAAATAAATTAGTCTCTAAGGACTTGGTGATAGGGTTACCCAACATCAAGTTCAAGGATGACAAAGTTTGTGAGGCACGTGTAATGAGGAAGCAGGTAAGATCATCCTTCAAAAGTAAGAAAATGGTAAGCTCAACCAAGTCATTGGAACTGGTCAATATGGATCTCTGTGGTCCAATGAGAACCATGAGTAGAGTGGAAAGAAATATGTAATGGTGCTTGTTGATGATTACTCTAGATTTACATGGGTTCTATTTCTAACTTCTAAAGATGAAGCATTTTACATGTTTACTGCATTTGTTAGAAAAATTCAGAAACAATTAGGAAATCAACTTGCATCCATTAGATCTGATCATGGAATTGAATTTGAAAACTCCAAGTTTGTCGAATTCTGTGATGAAAATGGTATAGATCATAATTTCTCTGCCCCTAGGACTCCTCAACAAAATGGAGTAGTTGAAAGAAAGAATAGGACTCTTGAGGACATGGCTAGGACCATGCTTCTTTCTAGTAAACTGCCTCATAATTTTTGGACAGAGGCTGTAAACACTGCTTGTTATATAATTAATAGATGCATGACTAAACCTCTTGTAGAGAAGACTCCCTATGAGTTACTTAAAAGGAGAAAACCAAACATATCCCATCTTAGGGCATTTGGTTGTAAGTGCTATGTGCACAATAATGGAAAAGACTCCCTAGGTAAGTTTGATCCCAAAAGTGACGAGGGAGTATTCTTGGGATACTCTTCACATAGCAAAGTATATAAAGTGTTTAATAAAAGAACTTTGTGTGTAGAAGAAAGTGTACATGTAGTATTTGATGAAACTAACATTCTTTTTGAGAGACAGTAACATGGAGATGAAGCCATTGGATTGGTAAAGGGTTTAACTGAACCCTCAGCTCAGGTCAAAGTGGCAACAACAGAAGGAACATGTTCTTCCATCCAGGGCAACCTGACAGGGGGAACTAATCAAAGGGGAATTGAAATAAATCCCTAGAAGGAACCTGTTCATGACACTGTTCCTTAGCAACAAAACATGGGAGAAACATCTAGCAGAAACCAGTTGCTTGTGAAACCTCACAAGTATCAAATTTCTCATCTCATTGAGAACATTATCACTGATCCAACATCTGGAGTTAAAACTAGATCACAATTAAAGAATCTGTGTGCTTTTGATACTTTTGTATCTCTTATTGAACCTAAAAATGTTGACGAGGCTTTGCAGGATGCAGATTGGGCGATTGCTATGCAGGATGAACTCAATCAATTTGAAAGAAGTCAAGTTTGACATCTAGTTCCAAGACACAAGGACAGATCAGTCATTGGCACAAAGTGGGTCTTCAGAAACAAACTTGATGAAGATGGAATAGTTAAAAGAAACAACGCAAGACTGGTGGTCCAAGGTTATAGCCAAGATAAGGGCATAGACTATGATGAGACTTTTTCTCCTATTGCAAGACTAGAGGCAATCAGACTCCTTATATCCTTTGCAACACACATGGAATTCACACTGCATCAAGTGGATGTCAAAAGTGCCTTTCTAAATGGCTACCTAAAAGAGGAAGTGTTTATAAAACAACCACCAGGGTTTGAAAGCAAGGAATGTCCTGAAAATGCAGTACCTTATTCTTGAAGGAAAAAGGTAAAGATATCCTTGTTGTACAAATATATGTTTATGACATAATCTTTGGGGCCACTACTGACAAACTAAGTAAGGACTTTGCAAAATTAATGGGGAGTGAGTTTGAAATGAGCATGATGGGTGAGCTTAACTTCTTCTTAGGCTTACAAATAAAACAAAGTCCAAATGGAACCATGATCCATCAGCAGAAGTATGCAAATGAGCTAATAAAAAATTTTAAAATGGAAGAATCAAAAGAAATAGATACGCCCATTGCAACTGCTACTAAATTAGATGTTGATGAACCTGGTTCATCCATTGATCAAAAGTTGTATAGGGGTATGATTGGCTCACTTCTATATCTTACTGCTAGCAAACCTGACATTGTTTTCAGTGTAGGACTTTATGCTCACTTTCAGGCAAATCCTAAAGAGTCTCATCTGGCTGCTGTTAAAAGAATACTAAGATACTTGAAAGACACCACTGATCTGTGTCTTTGGTATACCAAGGGTAGGAATTTTGATCTAGTAGGATATGTTGATGCTGATTATGCAGATTTTCTAGTGGATAGGAAGAGCACCTCAGGTATGGCACACTTCCTTGGTTCATGTCTAGTGTCATGGGCTACCAAAAAGCAAAACTCAGCGGCCTTATCTACTGCTGAAGCTGAGTATGTTGCTGCTGCCTCTTGTTGTGCTCAGTTGCTATGGATCAAATAACGGCTGGTAGAATTTGGTATTGAAGTTGGTTGCATTCCTATATTTTGTGATAACAATAATGCTATAAGTATGACAAAGAACCATGTTCATCATAAAAGGACAAAGCATATAGATGTTTGGCACCACTTCTTAAGAGATAACTATGAGAAATGACTAATTTCCATAGAATTATGTGCTACTAATAAGCAAATTGCTGAGATTTTCACTAAAGCACTAAGTAGAGAAAACTTTGAGAGGAACATGTTGGAATTAGGGATGATTAAGATCACCTAATACGTCTAGTTCAGGATGCACAATGAAAAAAAAAATTGGCTAGGAGTTTTATTCTTTGTGTAAATAACTCGAATAATTCTTATTCAGCTTTATACTTTAATTAGTATACTTCTGTGACTTGTGTATATATGATTCAGTGATCTCTTACAAAGTTTTTTCTATTATGTCATTTGAGGCATGTTGAAGAGAGTTCTATATGAAGAACTTGGTTCATCAGTATGAGTTCATATGAAAGCTCATGTATGTTTTCAATACTTTGCATAATTAGAAAGATTAACACTTCATTCATGAGCAGAAGTTTTATGCATGCCAATTTCCTAGAAATTTTTATCCGTTGTGGCATTGAACCAGTTTCGTCCATTTAAAACTCTAAAACTGTTATTTTTGCCAAAAATCTAGGGAAGCCAAATAATCATCAAAAAGTCTGGAATTGCAATGTGATTAGACTTCTAATTGACCCCTGAAAAGTTGTTGTTACTGAATTAATGTTTAATTCACTCTAAATATCAACCACATCTCTAATCTTCTTCATTATTCCAAAATTGTCAAAATATTTCTCGAGTTCTAAATCGCTTCTCCTCTCCAGATATTCCCAAACCTCTCTTCTTCAGAAATTCCCAAATTCTATCCATAAATGAAGAACCATGTCTAACCCACAAGATCACCCTGTCACTTTTCCACCACCAATCCCCTCAAATTCATCCTCTTCTACTCCTCCTAGTGAATCCCCAAAACCTAGGTTTCGAAGGCAGAAAATGTTGGCTAGAAAAACTATAGCATTTGGTGCCTTGAGGAAAGTTTTAAATGATAGATTGAAAGCTAGCCAGAGGAAAGAAAACCCAGCTCAAGAGTCTGACTCTACTTCTGAGTCAGAATCCTTTATATCTGCCAGTGAAGGTGAAGAATATGGGTCTTCTGACACTGAAAAATTCAAAAAAACCTGTTGAGGTAAGTTCTTCTGTGATTGAAAATTTAGAAAATAAGTTTGTTCTAGTTGGACCTATTAGAGATATAAAGTTGCCTGAATCGAGTCGAAGTGGAGATAAAAGGAGGGGAAAAAGGAAAGGAGAAGTTCTTGCTATATGTGGGGTTGAAGAAAAGAATGGCATAATGTCAGGGGGAAGTGGATCCGGGAAAGCGACTGAAGGGTTGGTTCATCTAAGCAAACAAAGAGATGAACCCAGTTCATTTGCTGAGGAAACTCTGCCTGATCTTCTGAAAAGGGTTGGGGCAAGTTATGACCCAAAGAAATGCAAATCTACCTCACAAAAGGCCCCAAACTGCTTCCAAGGCATTTAACAAAAGAAAGACTTCATCCCCAAAATCTATTGCCCCTTCAGTACCTAAGGGAAGGGCTACAAGAAGCAGGGTACGACAAAGTGAAGCTGACCTATAAAAAGCTCTGGAAGAAAGCAAGAAAAAGAAAATAGAGAAGGGAAAGAAAAAGGTTTTAGAGTCCTCTAAGGTTGCAGAAGAAGAGGAGATGGAACTGGTCCATCAAGAAAGGGGAACAACAGTGGAGGTTCATGCGCCAAAACCTAAAAAGTCCAAGACTTCTTCTAAGAAGTCTTCTTCTGTACCTGTGTCTGCTGAACCCTCATTAGCAAAGCGGACAAGATTTGCCGTAAAAGGCAAGAAAAAGAAAATTATTGAGGAAGATGAAGAGTGGAGTGGAGAAGAAGAAGAGGAATTTGAAAAGGAGCAGGATAATTTTGCCATCTTTGGCAGAAGAAAAATTCTGAAAGGAAGATTGCTGAAGGACTTGGTTGAGCCAGAAATGGTGAGACTACTGGATTCTTTAGTTGTACAAGGTTAGAAGGACATGGTGCTTGAAATAGATGGGAGGATGGCCAGTAATTAGCTGATTGAATTTATGGCAAATGCTGCTGTGAAGGATGGAATAGTCACCAGCCTGGTGAAGGGAGTCCCAGTGTAGTTTAATGCTGAAAAACTGGGAGAAATTCTGGATATACCCTCTGAAGGGTTTGATGATTACACTAGGCAAAGGTGGCCATGCCTGGACTCCCTACCTACTGCTTTTGAGATCAGCAGGAGATTCTGTGATTCAGAGAATGTGAATGAAGCAAGGGCTGTGCAGAAAAGTGAGATGAGGCCTGAGCACAAGGTTGTGTTTGAGTTTGTCAACAAGTGTCTACTGCCTATACAAGAAAGAAGACATACTGAAAACTATATGGACCTGGTTCTTATAGAATGCCTTGAGCGAGGAAAGCAAATCAGCTGGCCTGCCCTCATTGTCAAATTACTAGACAGGGTAATCAATGGCTCTAAGGCACATGCTACTCCATATGGGTTCATACTGACTACTGTGCTAGACAGGTTGAATGTACCATTTAAGAAATGGGAAATGACATCAAACAAGGAACATTTTGGTGTTAAGACTCTGCTGGCTTATGACTATCCTGTCAATGCCATCCCAATTAAACCTGGTTCATCTCTGAGGACACCCATCAACAGCAAGGTTAGGGCTTTAGTATAGGAATGTGGAACTAAGGATGATGAAATTGCTAGGCTCAAGGCACGTGTGGCTGAATTGGAAACTGAAAGAGATGTCCTTAGAACTGAACTAGCAAAAGAAAAGGAGAAAAGTGATTGAATGCTTCAGAATATTCTAAAACTTCTCCAATCTCAACCCTCTAGTTCCTCCAAGCCTTAGGTCTCCCAGCACTTGTCTTCTGAACCAGTCTAGTACCCCAATGAACCCCAGTGACCCGGAATAGAGATGTTTCTATTTTGTTTTGCTCATGTTTTGGAAGTTTTTCTTTCTTTTTATGGTCTGTTTTTGAAAGCATATCTCTATCAATGACAACTGCTGTTTTCTCTTGTTTCATGATGATTCTGATCTTAATAGTTTAAATATGTTTGTTGATTATTGATAATTTCACAGTGATTTCACTTGTAGTTGCCCTAGTGGCCATGAGTACTTATTAAATTATGGGATTCACACTGTGTATGCAACTTTTTGATGATGTCAAAAAGGGGAAAAGATATTGTACTTTAATCATTATTCTGAATTAAGTGATATTTATAACCAAATTAACCTGGTCCTTGATGATAAGTAAATTTCTACGTAAAGTGTTGATCGTTAAGCTGAGTTCTTACAGTTTCTTTTATCAGTAAAAAGCATAGAGTTTGTCATCATCAAAAAGGGTGAATTTATTGGCCCAAGAACAGGTGAAGTTTTGAAGAATGACAAATGAACTCAGTCATGGACTAGGTCCATCATGTGAAGTACAGTGTTCGTCAACCTATACATGTGAGATGCACGTGAAGGAGATAAGTCCCATTGATCAAGCAGCAACATCTCTTGAACTGATTGAAAAGGTTGCATATGGGAGAAGGAGAGAAAGTCTCCTTATGAGAAGTGAAAACAATCCGGATAAAGATAGGGTTGGAGTTTGTGTTGTTCAAGGACTCAACTTTGATGGAAGATCAGCTACTGAGTCTCAATCAAACTCTAATTAGTAACTCATTAAATAACAGTGATTATTCTATTTTACAGGTATTGCACAAACACAGAAGTAAAACTAAATTGAGAGAAAAAGAGCGAGGAAATTTTGCAAGCAATTTATATGAGATTTGAGTGAGCATTCCTGAAGTTACTTGGACAAGATAGAAGAACCAATTCCATTGTGTCTTTCTTTTATTCTAGTTCAATTGTAGTAGGTGATTTAAAGTTGTACCTTTCAGCTTTTATAGAAGTAATTGTATTAGGTACTTTGAGTATTCAAGTTAGAGTTAACTTGAAGTTGTCGCAACAGTTGAGGCTGTGTGCCATAACGGGATTAGAGTTTAATTCTTAGGTTTACAAGAGTTTTGTAAATGCTATTTTGGCTTAGTGATTTTAGTAGAAGTTTGGGAAAATCCTACTGAGTAGTAGGTCGTGATTTTTCACCTTTTGAGCCAGGTGTTTTCCACGTAAAAATATCCGTGTTCTTTATTTCGTGTACTTATTATTCTGTAAACAGTAGTGTTAGTACACCTAGAAGAACCAGGTTCTTCTAGAGCGAAAAATTGTTTACCACACAAATCACCCGCCTCTTATGTGGTATTGACGTTTAGAACATCATGGAGTACAGTGGTTCCATTGTATGAGAACAAAGGTGATATCCAAAGTTATAACAATTATAGGGGTATCAAAGTACTGATTCATACCATGAAAGTATGGGAGAGGGTCGTTGAAGCAAGGGTGAAGATGAAAGTGTCTGTATCCGACAACCAGTTCGGGTTCATGTCGGCTCATTCTACCACAAAAGCTATACACCTTGTTAGGACGTTGGTGGAACTGTACATATAGAGAAAGAAGGATCTTCACATGGTGTTTATTGACCTAAAGAAAGCGTATGACAAGGTTCCTAGAGAAGTTCTCTGGAGATTCTTGGAGACAAAAGGTGTGTTAGTTCCCTATATTATGACGATTAAGGACATGTATGATAGGGATAAGACTTGGGTTAGGATAGTAGGAGGCGACTTTGAGCAGTTTCTGATTGAAATGGGGTTACACCAAGGCTCTGCACTCAGTCCGATCTTATTCTCCGTGGTGATGGATGCATTAAAAACCCATATTCACGTGGAGGTGCCATAATGCATGATATTTGCCGATGATATAGTTCTGATTGATGAGTCACAAGCCGGTGTTAATGAGAGACTAGAAGTTTAGAGATAGAATCTTGAGTCTAAAGGTTCCAAGCTGAGCAGAGCGAAGACAGAATATCTGGAGTGTAAGTTCAGCACTGAGCTGGGGGAAGTGGGTATGGATGTGAGGCTTGAATCACAGGTTATCCCAAGTAGAGGTAGCTTCAAGTACCTTAGGTCGGTTATCCACATGAGAGGGGAGATCGATGAGGATGTCGCACACCGTATTGGGGTAAGATGGATTAGCATCCGGAGTGTCGTGTGACAAGATAGTGCCAACGATACTCAAAGGTAAGTTCTATAAAGCGGTGGTTAGACCGGCCATGATGTATGGGCTGAGTGTTGGAAAGTTAAGAACTCACATATCCAAAAAGATAAAAGTAGCAGAAATGAGGATGTTGAGGTGGATGTATGGGCATACTAGGATGGACAAGATTAGAAATGATGATATTCAGGAGAAGGTGAACGTGGCTCCCATTGATGACAAGATGGAAAAAGCGAGGCTTGGATGGTTCAGACATGTATAGAGGAGAAGCCCCGATGCTCCTGTAAGGAGGTGTGAGTGACTGGTTGTGGAGGGCACGAGGAAGAGGTCGAGGGCGGCGTAAGAAGTATTGGGGAGAAGTTATCAGGCAGGATATGGCGAGGTTTCAGATTTTCAAGGACATGACACTTGATAGAAAGTTGTGAAGGTCGAGTATTACTGTTGTAGACTAGGAGGTAGTTGAGTCTTGAGTTACCTTGTACTGTTGTGAGCCTAGTCTGGTAGGGTTTTTGTCTGAAATAGCTAGGGCCATTGTTGTGTCTTACTATTTTCTCTTTTCGGTGTAGGACCTATTTACTAGCCATCATTTTTGTTTTGCGTTTTTCCTTCTGCATTTTATGTTCCTATTTTTCTTATGATCTCTGTGGTGAAAATAGTATTCTCTCATTTTTGTTTTTTATTATCTTGAGTCGAGGGTCTTCCGGAAACATCGTCTCTACTCCTTCAGGGCAGGGGTAAGGTCTGCATACATACTTCCCTCCCCAGGCCCCACTTGTGGGATTTTACTAGGTTGATGTTATTGTTGTTGGTCGATAATTTGCTAGATTCTATCGGCCCAGAGGCTAACCTCTGATCTTGTATTTGCGAGATCAAGCATCACAATTGCAAACCCAGCAGGTTAGCCTCCGAGCCGATAGAGTCTAGAAAATTATCAACCAAATAATTCAATTTAAGCCATAAGAACTATCCATGATAGCAAGGAATTCAATTTGGTTTATTTTGGAAAAAGTCAACAAAAGTCAACACCCTAGCTTGCTTGGTCCAAACCCAAAACTCAACCCAAAACCCGATTATCCATTCCCCCCAGCCCGGAAATACATTTGATTTTGAAATCCGACCTCAATTTGAAGTCTAAATCCCCAAATTTCAAAATCTCTAACTTATACCCAAAAACCCCAATTCTACAATGAAAAATCCTAGATTCTAGGTTGAAATCTTGTTATAAGAAGTGAAATATTGAAGGAAATGAGTTAAGAATCATTTCCCTATGATTTGGGAAATAAATAGCCTTTGAAAAATCGTCTCTTGAAGTTTAGGTTTTGAAAATTTGGGAAATGAATCAAAAATCCCGTCTAAGTCCCTTTTACACAGCTACAGATGTCGCATTTACAACCTGAGCTTCGCAAATGCGAACAAGCTATCGCAATTGTGAAGCCCTTCACAGTCTTGATGCCTTCGCAAATGCCAGTAAAAGATTGCATTTGTGATCCTGCCCCTAACCTTGCAAATGCGAAAATTATTGGCCCAGTCTTTCTTCGCATTTGCGATGAAGGCCTTGCAAATGCGGAATCTACAGGGTTTGCAATTGCGATGCCTGATCTCGCAAATGCAAGATCAGAGGGCTGCAATAAGTTCAGCTATACCAGAAAAGATTTCTAACTTCCAAATCACTCTGTAGCCTATCTGAAACTCACCTGATCCCTCGGGGCTCCAAACCAAACATGCACACAAGTCTTAAAAAAATCATACGAACTTTTTGTGCCAAAATACTCACTCAAGTGTACGTGATCGACAAGTAATATAGTGATAAATAAAGTATCGTTCCCACAAGGAATTATAATTAACTTATTAACTGATTCAAGTTCAGACAATTTTTCGTTCAATGTAAATTATCACAAAATACATAAAGAACCAATTTACAATTTACTTAGTAATTAAACAATAATACAACACAAAATTACTGCAACAATTATATAATGTTCTTTTAACAATTTATATAAAAGATATTCCAGGGTCATGGGCATGCTAGAGATAATGCCACGTTCTTAACTTAAGATTGATTTATTGAATTTATCTGGGTTATTGATTATAAGGTTAATAATACCCATAAGAATCTGTCGACTTCTTATGTGCCGATTCAATTTAAGTTAATACCTGTCACACCTCCTTTTTTGATACACCCGTAAGGGTGTAAAGAAGTTTTTTTCCAATTAAAGGACAATCTGAACGGAATTTATTATTATTTATTTAGAGTCGCCACTTGGGAGATTAATGGTGTCCCAAGTCACCGGTTGAATCCCGAACTGAGGAAATTATGACTCTGTTAACAGTCTGCGAACCAGAAATCTGAGTAAGAAATTCTGTTAATCCAGGAGAAGGTGTTAGGCATTCCCGAATTCGTGGTTCTAGCACAGTCGCTCAACTATTGTATTTGATTTTATCTGATTTCAAAACATGTTCTAACTTATGTGCCTTTTATTAGTAACCCGATTTTTATATATTTATTTTTAATAAGAATTGCAACGTCGTGAAAACGTATCTCGAACCACGTCGTACCAGTGCACCCGTGGCTTTTGACACATTTGACTTCGTTGAGATTTAGATTTGGGTCACATAAATGTGCACCCATATTTAGGAAGTTAATATTATTAAAATACGCGCCTAAATCAACTACGCGTTTTATTATCTTTGGGGAAGATCATGAAATTCACTAAACGATCCACCCGAATTCTAAGAATTTTATATAGCATTTATTGAGGGCCCGCAATTTATAGTTTTATTTGGCGAAGGCTCACCTCATTTTATTTTAAGGCAAACCCAATAGTAACTACAATTATCTAATTAATTTGTCTCTAATGATAGAAGAGAAGTACTAATAAGTTAATATCACAATTTCAGGCCCAAACTTATATTGTATCAAGTCTGCTTATGGGCAAGTGCAGCAGCCCAACCTCGATGTTAGCCCCCCTTGAAATGAACTATCTGGGCCCGGTGTAAACAAAATGGGCTCAGGCGGATATAATACCCCAAATCATTATCAGATCCATAATACAATGCCCCAGAAAGCACCATTGAGATGGACTGACAAACGTTTCTAAAATTTGGCAGAACTGATCCTTTAGACAATCTATTCGCTAACAAAATCCATACTAATTTCAATGTAGTGAAGTATTTTGAGATGATTACCTCGTAACTGCTTTTGATTCCTTAAGCTAATTCATAATTACCATTATTAGATACAAATATTGTGATTTCAGGACTAGAATATACGCTATTTAACATAAGTGAAGACTGTGGATCATGAAATCATTTTTTACTGACTACCTTCAAATTTTCACAATCACACTACATATGAAATGAAATTAACTATGATATAGCTATGAACACTCTCTAACTTAACAGTCCAAACAATTCTATGAGCATGTGTAGATGGAAACATTAAAACAACTAACTCCTATTCTAAACTCAGGTATTCATATCCAATCAAATAACAACCAAAACAGTCTTATTACCGTCCAAATAATTCAAAACAGTATAAGCAGTCCTAAATTGTGCAGTTCTTAACTCAACATAATTCAAACACACTGAAACAGAATAATTTCACACTATCGGGCAAAATATTACTACAACCATTCAAATGAATATAAGTCTACAATTCTATTTCATTTCACTCCAATCCGAGATTACATCAATGAATTCAAGTGTGAACTTGGAATTTGCGAAATAAGAAGGAAAGTGAGGTCAGATACAGCAGGTGATAAGCAGCAGCAGTTCAACACTCATAAATAACCCAGAAAAGTTAAAACCCAGTAAAACTCAAAAAATCAACTACGAATCACTCGAAATGCACTTGTACAAATTCGAAATGCACTAGAATACTTCAGAAACCCAAAATTTATCCAAAACCAGTTCTAACAAACTCAAAATTTCTCAAAAATCAAACTAATGAACATCTGAAATTTCAGGAACTAGAAGAGTGGAAATCAGCAATTAGAAATCAAAATTAACTTGAATTAATGTTGCACTTTTAGGCGGGCCCGGGCCTAGCGGGCCTGGGCTTGGCGGTCCCGGGCTCGGGCGGTCCCGGGCTTGGCGGTCCTGGGCTTCGTGGGCCTGCTGGGTGGAACCAGCCCGTGACGGGCCTAAGCCCAGATGGTCCTGGGCTAAACGGG